>JANHGB010017651.1:61401-98582 GCA_026283785.1 Coracopsis vasa | reverse complement strand
GAAGTCAGCTGTATGGTATCAGATACACCAACACAGGCTTCAGGCTGCTGTGAATTCAAGTTTTGCATGCGATGAAGCTTCTTCGACTGTTGCATTCATAACACATAGTATGGGATGTTGGTTAGCAAGGACCCCGCTGGCCATGCTGGCTGTGTGCTGCTCACACCTGAAGGGTAAATAAAAGCACTGTGTGCCTCCGCGGTCTATAGGTGCAGGCAGTTGTTTTCATCACATTCAGCATCTTTCGTTAAAAAAAATATCACACATACACACTGCCTCAGGAAACTCAGTTTCATTTGTAAGTCTGGGGATTAATCCACTGTAAATACACCAGACACAGCAGTCAAGCTAAACGCTGAAAGGCAATGCTGTACCATCACTGCGTTAATTCACCAGGCTCATCAGTATTTTAATCGCAAGACCCAGATGGCTTTTCTGAACCATGGGATTATTAAAGCACAGTGGGATTTCTCCTATCTATTGCCACTCTATTCAGGAAGCAACTACTCTGCAGCAACAGTAGATTTACTTCCTAGAGCTGCCAAACATTGCCACTGGTACATACTAATGTTTCTGAGGAGAAGCTGTTCCTTCTGGATAGAGCATGTCAGACCACAGGGTTGTAGCTGCAACAGACACCTCAGCTCTGCAGCCTGAAGTCTAAGAAGGCTGAGAAGTGGATTCTGATATTAAGGAATTAAAACCAAAGCCATGTTTTCTCATGGCTTGGGAAAAAATCTCCACAGTTCAGTTTCAGTTTCAGCCTCCTTCTGCACTGAATCTGCCATCTGAAATGGCTCATTTTAGCACAGGAACATGCGGAGGAAATGGGCCGGGCCAGGTTTGTGTGCCCAGCTCCCCCAGCTGCTGCCCAGTGCCTCAGCACCACTGTATCCAATGGCACATATGTACCATCAGACTGAGAAGGAGGGCAGAGAACAGCAAAGATGCTCTGGGGCACCAACATTACATGGTGGCTTGTGCAAGCCCTGAGCTACAGGGCCATAGAGGAAAAGTAAAACAGATTAATGTAATGCTGAACATCACATGGACAAAGCCGTGGGAGAAGCTGAGGGCAAACGATAAACAACAACACAACACTTTACCTAATCCTCTTTAGATTCAGATCATCAATTAACCTGTTGCAGAGAAGAGTTGTGACTCCCCATCCTTGGAGATATTCAAGACTAGACTACACATGGCTCTGAACAACCCGATCTAAGTTATGCTGATCCAGGGACCCCTTCCACCTTAAATTGCTCTATTACCCAAAAGCTCAGGATAATAAGTAGATAGCAGATAAAAATAGATAAAATATTTGTAAGGAGACATTGTTATGGTCTCTATGGTTATAGAGATGTGATGTGAACCCTGAAAGGCCACAGTGTTTCTACTTTCAGAAAGGAGCTGTCAATTAACTACACCATTAAAAGGAAAGCTTCACAGTATGGCTTTCTAAAAAGATGTATCACATGCTCTATTTTTCTCTAAGAGAATAGGCTCTCATTCTCATTTTCCTATGTATATACTTTATGGTTCTTCATTGAGATGCAATACTGGGTAACCAGGTACCATTACACTAGATTAAGTAAATATGAATTAGCACTTTGGCAAGACAATAGAAAATCAGTGATCTTAGCATTTGGATTTGCTGGAAAACTCATTTCTTAGGGGGAAAGCAGTAGCTTTACTGAACAATTAAGTAATAGATGTGAATTGACTAGCCTTCTTCCACACGTTTTGGCAAGTAATTTTCCTCCTGTGCTACTTAGGACAGTTCACAGCTTGGCTACAGACTAGCAGCACCAAGCTCCACCAGGTTTATAGTGGATTCCTGAAGTGCTTTTTTGTTATGTGTCAAAGTTTGTACTACATATCTTATATATTCCATGCACCCCTACTGTTCCTATTCTAGAATATATGTATGTACCTTTAGGTTTACGATCTTTATAGAGCTGAAAATTTTTTATTGACTTCACACAGAGGAAAATCACTGTGAATTGATCTCACGATCGTGCGCTGAGCTGGCAAGCTGCACTGGTAGATGCAATGCCTATGGGGAAAGATGTGCATAGGAACAAGCCATGTGAAGCCAAGTCCTAGTATGGGTCCTATTGCTGCTTCTGAAACTCAGATAATCAATGATTAGGTATTTTTGCATATATGAGGGGAATTTTTGTCACCTGAGACATATGCAGACTTACTCAATTGCACTTTAGAACAGAATGTCACTTGGGTGACATTTCTCACTCACCTTCAACAAGACAAATGAATTCCTGACCTGCCTAAAAACTAAAAAAACCCAACAACAAAACAACCCATTTCTTCTCCTGTTCTTTTCCTGGTAGTAGAGTATTCAGTTTTATACAAGTTTAATAACCATAAATCTCATTTTTTTCTTTATTGCACATTTTTTCCTCCCTTGGAATACCTCAAATGACTGGAGTTTGTTTAGAAGTAGAGAAGCTGAAAATTGGTTATCTTATTTCTCTCTTCTGGAACCAAAAATGCCCCCCTGAAACTCTAACCTCGTCATTGCTGTCACATTCATCTGTCTTACGCTTTAAAGTGGCACAAGGCAAAGTCATCAGGTCTGTTCTCAAAATCTTACCTGGATCATCAGCATCACATAATTTCTCATCAGAGTCAGCTGTACTGTGTGAGAACATAGGCAAACAGTCACAGTGGTGGTCCTTGCATGTAAGGGGAAAGAGAAGCCAAAAGGCATCAGAGAGAACTCACCTTCCAGAAAACACTAATGGGAAGGTGCAGCCAGCAGCAGTAAGTGGCAGTTCCTCAAGCATTCAAGCAGTGTAAAAGTGCTTTATAGTTACAGTATAGTTTATAGTATAGAACTATTTATATAGTTCCATCTATTCCTTTGAATGCATGCCATGCTTGTTTTTTCCTGCTTTCCCATGTCTCATGGAAGGCTTTCAGAGTCATTCTGCATCCTCTTCATTGCAAGGTTTGTGGCAGCAGCATCAGCTTCTCAAACCCTCAAAAACCAGAACAAAGAAGGGCAGAGGGGAAGTAGAGGAATAAGTGGTGCATTACCATCATGGTGAAAAATGTATAAAAGAAAAACAAAGGTTTGCAGAAAAAAATTGTCTAGAAACATGTTTTTGCTGATCAGATCTGTTTAAAGTATAATGGGAATTGAGCTCCTGCTCTTGTTTCTGCCCCACATTACAGAAGCCTCCATAGCGCATGTGCCAATGTCCCACATGCTTCTTTCCAGAGCAAGGCAGGATGAAGAAAGGCAACACTGTGGTTCTGCTTTGGCATCTTCCTGCACACTCTCAGTTTATGTCAGATCATCGAATTGATTTGTTTTAATGTGTACTTTTCTGTTTGGTTAGACAAAGCTAAACTGACCTTAGTCTATTCAGTATGCCAATCTGAGCCAACGTAATTGTCTAGAAACAGACTGATTAAAGAAGTGCTTGTTATTGTATTTATAAGGTTAGACCTGTTTCTGCTTTTGAAAACCCCTCACTGGAATTAAGTTTCTGTAAAAGACAAACCCATTTTCCCTGTTTCACAGCTGGGCACAACCTGCCACATGAATCCAGGGGTTTAGAAATATCCAACACCCACGCTTAATCACTTCTTTGTATAGAAAGGCTTGAAATGAAAAAGAAATACTTCAGCCATCATTTCCCATGGCTCTTATTATTGATACGAGATTATTGATTAAAAAAATCAAACTTATTTAGAGTTGTGTTTATGTTGAAAATCTTGCCAGTCTGTTTTCAGTCAAAATACTGTTTTAAAAAGATGTAATAAGTAAAGACACAGAGAGAAAACTTCACTCCACACAAAACTGCTGGCTTCCAATCAGGAACATTTTTAAAAAGAGTTGTAACATAAAAAAAAATGTAGTTTGCTCTTAGGCGTGATGATAAGACAAGGTTTGTAGATAGAGTTGATCTTTTTACTAAATGAAGTAGCTTAATTGGAAAAAAATAAGGGTTTGGATACCAAAACTCTGCTCCAAGAGTCTCTGAAGAACCTGGATATTTGAGATTAAGTGTGTTGGTATCTATTATTTTAAGAGACTTCTGTTGGAGAAGCTCCCAGACTGTCTCCTCTCCTTAAGCTGCCTCAGCTTGGAACATTCAGAAACTCATTTGAAAAACAGGGTTGTAGAAGGTGTAAAATAGGCACAGAAAAAACGATTAGCCATCTAAATAGCATAGTTTGAAAGAGACAGTTAAGCTAAATTGTATCTTCTTTAATTTCACGGTCCTTATTAACTTCTGAGGGAGCTTGGCAAATATAACCAAGGGCATGCTTTGGTGTTTGAAGTGCAAATTCAGCCCTCCTCATCCCAGTTGGAAGCTGTCGTATCAGTTTGTAAAACCTAGGAGTACTTTTTTCACGCTACTTTGGTAATATATTCCACAAATTGTACCCGCAGTGGCAGTGTTATTACTGCTCACGAGGCAACTAAACACGTAGCCTTTCAGACACTGGTGTGCAGAATTCACCCCAGCCATCGCCCTACTGGAGGTAACACTGATTCCTTTGAAGTCAGTGGAAAAACTTCAGAAATTCACCTTGAATTTCAGTGGAATCTGTGAAACATGAGATGAAAAATGCCTAGAAATACTCTTAGTGCCATGGGGACTAATAAAGACTCTTGGTTTTGTAATTGCCACTTCATTAGACATGTAATGATTTCATGCCTGGAGAATTCGAAGGAACAACGTAGCAAATACACATACCAGCACACATTTTCTTTGCTCTCTTCTGCTAAAACTTTCTGTTCTGACAGCATATCTGAACAGCTGGAAGATTCACTATCATTGCTCTAGTTTAACACCTTCACCGCTGAATCTTTAATCCACAGCAATCTGCACTTTAGGCCATGTGGATGAACATATTCCAACATTATAACAACTACTTCATTACTGTTGTTTATCAAAAACTCTTCTATGCTCATCTGAAAAAATAACTGGGCAGGAGATGGAGACCAAAAAAAGATATATATCCTACCTCTGCTTAATTCTAATCCTGTTAAAAGGAAAAGCTCTTGAAGGATCTTTTATGACTATTTGAAAATACATAACTGACTAAAAAGGTAAATGTTTATATTATTGCCTCTTACAGTGAGAAAAGAAACACCAAGCATCTAAGCTGATCTTAACTAAAGCTTCAGCACCCACAATTAGCTAAGCTCTTGAGACCATTGATAATCAGTGGCTTTGCTTCTCTTTCGCTTTAGTTGCTCTCAGCTCACCAAGGGCCATCAGCTGGTGACAGTCTTTGTCACCTCTAGCTGCCAGCCTGTATTCCTCCTCCAACATCCTCTTGCACCCAGCTGTTCTCCATGAAGCCTTGCCTGGCCAAGTGAGAGGGCAGGGAGCTGTGCCTGGCCAGCATGAGCAGAGTTCACCCTGCAAAGCCCAAACTGTATTTTTGGTGTATGAATCACCAGCAAAGCACACACTCAGCAGCCAGCTCTGCACATCAGCTCACATCTACTTGGAGCAGTGGGGCTTGCAGTGCAGGAACATAAAGGGCATTCAAGAGACTGAAGGGAATACAGTGTACAATTCAGAGCACAGCAGCACTTTGATGTCCTTGGATAAAAGCATAAAATATTTTCTGACACATAACAGATAGGTCAAGGTGGGGTCAGTCTTGTTTCTTAAAAAGATAACTTGATACATTTTGTTCTTGTGAAAACAACTTCTAAAATTCACAGATTTTTCTGGGTTCAGACTGTGCTACTGAGCTTTCCTCAGTGGTTTTCAGACCAAAACAGTGTGTTGTTTGCCTTTCTTCTTTTTTTTGTCTCTGAATGAAATCCAGACTAATCTACTCTGAATATGCTCCTAGCACCTAGAACTTTCCTCCCTGCCTCATGCACCCTCCCATGTTCAGTGACCCCCTGATTGACTTTCTAGGGTTACTAGCAGGAAAAGGTTGGGGAGACAGGAACAGAGATGCCTCCCTGGCTCCAGGAGCTGGGAAGCAAGGTTCAATTGAAAAATGCTGCATCACAGGCAGCATCTCTGCTGAGGCTGGTGTCAGCACACACTAAGTCCCTGAGGCTGGAGCAGACCAAGGGAGAAGCAAGTAGGGCTGGCTGTTTTTGTCTCCCTGCAACTTAATTGCATGGAAATGTTTTGGGAACACACAGCTGCCATTACACATGGCACTGGCCCATATGTGGAAGCAGACAGAAATGTCTGTTTTACCAACCCCAGGACTTCTATGTGGCTGCAGGAAAATGTGCTTTTTCTAACCCTGACAGACATGCCCTTGGCAATTTATCCATGCACAGCAGCCATCTGTTTCAATAAGGATCATCTGCACCCAAGGACAGGTGGGACCATAAATCTGCATGGCAAAGCTAATGTTTTCACTTTGTCTCTAAAGACAGATAGTTGCCAAGTGACACCTCTGCCATCATCAGTCTTTTAATGAGAAGCACTGATTGCTGGAGGTGCTTTGGGAACCCAGTTAACATCTGTCCTTTTCTGCTCCTGGACTAGGGGTTCCCATCAGCAAAGCTCTGCTCTTTGGTACTTGTCCTACTCCCTTCTCCACTTGTACATGCTGACCCCACCCCAGGAAACACTCTCCCTCCATCAGCTCTGTTGCCAACCAAAGTGCCAGGCGCCCACCATCCCCATGGGCCTGCTGCAGCTCATCCACCCTTGTGCTCCGGGCTAGGGGCGAGATCAGGGTTCATCTCTTCACAGAGAGGTTACTTAGTTCAGATGCTTTTTTGGGGTCTGTATGTTGCTTGCCTTGACTTTTCCCCATCAAACTCCCACAAGGGTACTTCAGCAGTGCCCTTTTACCACCCCGCATCTGGAAAAGATACTGGAATTAAGGCTGAGAAAATGCAGCCCAGATTTTCTTCAGCCTGCTAAGTCCACTATTAATTAGGAGAGACAGAGCAGTCGCTGGCTGCATGCAAATGTAATTGTGAGGCTTTTTAATGGATTTAAATGGGTTTAACTATTCCAAAGCAGCTTTCATACGCGTCTCTCAGCTGCAGAGTGTTTAGACCTCCATGGAGGATTTGACTTCTCACAAACTAGCTTTGTTGGTTTGTTTATGTAAGGATTTAGGCATTTTGGGTGTTAAAGAAGCTTTAAAACATCATTGGCTGCAAAGCAAAAGGACCTGGTTGTCAGCCCAGGGTAAAGGCAATAGCTGATCTGTCTGATGAGAATGGTTTATTCAAAATTAAATTGGTCATGCTTATGGCTTACCACAGAAAGTGTTCTCCCTGATCACCTCATAAATCCAAAGGAACCCTGTGCTCTAGGATAAAGACTATGAACAGAAATTGAGTACCTTTTACATGGAGGCAGAGAACAGTTAGATCACAGCCTGCCCCAAGGTATTAAACTTGTTCAGTCCCCTAAAGTTTTCAGCAATGACAAGCGCTGCAGGGAAAATGCCCTTCTTGAATTGCAGCCACAGCCTAATACGTGCACATGCTGCTCAGCCCCTATTAATTGCTGTTTCACACTGGCTGCTCCATTTTCTTCCCAGGATAATATCTCGGTGGATTTGCCCAAGAGGATCATGTTATCTGTCTGTAACCCAAATACTTCTTTCTTACCTTGCTTACCACTCGCAGCCCCACAGAGTTTGGTGGCTGCGCTGACCTTTGGTACGTTTATTATTGCTCACCAGTGAGGCAGCCCTATAAATCTACATAGTGTTTTATGAATGTAAATACATCGTTCCTGTTCAAGGCCAGGTTGGATAGGGCTTTGAGCAACCTGGTCTAGTGGAAGTTGTCCCTGCCCATGGCAGTGGGGTTGGACCTAGATGACCTTTAATTTCTCTTCCAACCCAAATAATTCCATGATTCTGGAAGGGTTCTATAAATCTGTTCTGAGGAAGGACCATATCAGTTTAAAAAGGGCTGTGCCAGGAGAATAGTTGGATCAAGGTTAATGAGCTAGTCAAGTATGACCCGAGACAGGCCACATGCGTAAGGACATAGGTGACTTCATTAATCTCAGCCTGGCAGAGCTCAGACTAATGCTGCTCTCACCTGGTATTACCAGAAATAAAAGCCAGTTCAATACTTAGCAGTGTTGAAAAGTTGAAGCAGAGCATTCAGTACCAGGTATTTTCCACCTTAGTTATCCTTTCTGCAAGAAAACCTGGCTTTCCATGAAGGAGGCTGCATGAGAAGTGAAAGAAGTGAGGAAAGAAACAGTGGTGACAAGAGAGGAAACTTCCATAGCATTTGCAGCTGAGCAAACAGGTTGAAACTCTTGTGTTGCTTTGGTTCATCAGGACACCCGATTACCCACCTACTGGTGCTGCGCGCCCTCCTCACACCACACATTGCTCTCACAGCAGAATAGGTTTCTCCATCACCCAGCTGGAAGCTGAGAGAGGGGTGGCTGGGGAAAGGGAAGAGGCTGCATAGAAAACCTCTCCAGCACCTTCTGGTTGTATGTGGGAGATGTGACTTAGCCTGAGACAACCCATAGGGGTTAAAGAACTGTATCTATTTTGAACTTTTTTGTCTTTGGAATAACCTTGATGTACAAAGCTGCTAGGAGTCACTGGTACCCTTTTGTTCTTCCTTGTACCTTTTTCTGTTACAATGAGTGTCATGGTCTAACACCTTTTCGTCTTTTACCCAGAGCTCCAGCATTTGCAGGGTTTTACCTCGGATTTCAGAAATGTGCAGTTTTTCTGTGAATGTTGAACAAACCATAGTGCACAATTACCTACAAATTGCCATCGGATGGATGTTGATTGCAACAAATAAGAACTGCAGAGATTGTACAGAAGCAACTTGAAAGCAACAAAAATGAAGCTCATTTATGTTTTCTCAGCCTGCCTTCAGTAGCTTTGTTGCATATACACATTTTCTACCCTGATTGAAATTCAAATTACTTTTTATGTGGGAAGGTCTAGTGAGAACTAAGGATACCCTTCATCTGCAGATTTGGGAATCTTGTATTTATAATGCGGTGTTTAGCCAAAAAGCAGGTTTTCAAGCCAAGCAGCCTGACCTGAGCAAAAAAAGTGGAAGTACTTCACCAAAGGGAAACCTTCACTGTGGGGTTTGGGCAGAGTGAGACCCTTGCCCAGACCCCATCTGTTCATTCACAAATATCTGTGAGTGCTGCTGGAATGGACTAGGCAGGCACTGCAGCGAGGAAGCAAGAGGGAAAGGCACGAGAAATGAGCCTCATGTTCAGCATGTGTAACTCAGCAGGCTTCCTATCTGCAATTAGCCCTTTTACAGAACTGCTGCTCCAGCACAGCAGAGCCTGCCTAGGAACTGAGAGCCATTAATACATTTTTTTCTCAGTCGCTTGCTTTGAAATTGCAGTGACATGGTATGGGGGGAGGAAAGTGCCGGTGCCATTGATGAAAGCACCGGGATGCATCTTCAAAAGAGGATGAAATTTTATTCTTCCAAAACAGAGAAGGCAAGAGATAAAAAAGGCAACAGCTCCCACCACCTGCTCCCACTTCAGTGGTGAGGGATATCTGGAGAGTGGATGCTCTTTAATATTTACAGTACCATACGTGAGAGAAGACAAACCCACTAGTGCTTTGCTCTGTTTCACACTTCCAGTTAGCACTGGAGGAAACAGGAAGCTCTCTCTGCATTATGAATTGCAGGGATTGTGTTTGAAGAGCCACTCACTCCTGAAGAGTGCTCACACAACACAAGCTGAAGTCACTCACTCAGAAAGTACTCCCTGTCATCTGACATTGGGATGGTTTCTAAGTGCAGTAACCAACTTTTTGGTTCCATGTTGAATGTTCATTTGTAAGCAAATCACCTGACTCTTATAGTGAAGGGTTAGGACTTGTGGCGCCACGTCCTGCACTTGGGCCACCA
Source organism: Coracopsis vasa (assembly GCA_026283785.1). Taxonomy (NCBI): domain Eukaryota; kingdom Metazoa; phylum Chordata; class Aves; order Psittaciformes; family Psittacidae; genus Coracopsis; species Coracopsis vasa. The sequence continues at coordinate 88,729 of JANHGB010017651.1, read as the reverse complement.
CAACCCCATGCAACACTACAGGCTTAGAAAGAGTGGCTGGAAAGACCCTGGGGGTGCTGATTGACTGCTGGCTTTACATAAGCCAGAGTGTGCCCAGCAGCATGTGCCCAGCAGCCAAGAAGGCCAATGTCATCCTGGCCTATATCAGCAATAGTGTGGCCAGCAGGGCCAGGGCAGTGATTGTCCCCTTGTACTTGCCATTGATGAGGCAGCAGCTCAAGTCCTGTGTTCAGTTCTGGGCCCCTCACTTACAAGAGAGACATTGAGGTGTTGAAGTGGGTCCAGAGAAGTGCAACAAAGCTGCTGAAGGGTATGGAGAACAAGTCTGATGAGGAGTGGCTGAGGGAACTCGGGTTGTTTAGTCTGGAGAAGACAAGGCTCAGGAGGGACCTGATCACTCTCTACAATGAACTGAAAGGAGGTTGTAGCAAGGTGGGTGCCAGTCTCTTCTCCCAAGTAACAAGTGATAGGACAAGAGGAAATGGCCTCAAGTTGTACCAGAGGAGATTTAGACTGGATATTAGGAAAAAATTCTTCACCTGAAGGGCTGTCTGGCATTGGAACAGGCTGCCCAGGAAAGCGGTTGAGTCACCATTCCTGGAGGTGTTTAAAAGATGCGTAGATGTGGGTATTAGGAACATGGCTTAGTGGTGAATTTGACAGTGTTAAGTTTACAGTTGGACTCGATGATCTTAAAGGTCTTTTCCAACCTAAATAATCCTATGATTCCATATTTTTGTTTCAGGACACTTTGGCTGTGTTCTCCTTCTAGTACAGCACATTAAAGACATAACATATGGCACTTCAGGCAATGACCAAAAAAAATTCTTCTACAGGTACTTGTCCTGATGGCTTTCTTCCTCCAGAAAACACTTCCAGCTAAACCTACACAGTGGACACGGAAGAAACAGCATGATTAGAGAGGAATGGTGAGAGACTGGATCTGTTTAACTTCATGCTTTCCCACTTGCTGAAAAAAAGTTGTCTGTTTTTCCCCTTTCATCCTCTAATTTTAAATGATCGATGCAATAAATCAGCACTAATTAGACTTTGTAGCTTTGCATTCCTCAACAACCTCTAATTAGCAATGTAACACCCTGCACAACCAGCCTGGCCCTGAAGTGCTATGTGAGGTTGCTGTTCTGGTGCACACTACATCCTCACCATGTGGGCTGTGGAAGCCATGCTTTCCCTTCAGGAAGAGGGCACACCGCAAGGGCAGCCCCTCCAGAGCCTGAACAGGGCTTTCTTTTTGTCAGGGTTTACAGCTGTGCCTCTTGTCCATGGCCAAGGGGTGGAACCTTCCAGCTATGGTGGCTGACCTGGGCTCTGCTCTCTCCTCTCCTTGTCCTCCTCATTCACGGTCACCTTGCTGGTGAGCAGAAACACTGAAAACATGAGGAAATGTAAGACTGTAGCAGATACCCTTAAGCAAAAAGGCCTCTGAAAGCTGTAGCTATCTCTTGACAAATGAGAATTCTCTTCACTGATGACTCCAATTTAAAGTGACAGTTTTTAAAACACCTTTTTGATCTGATTTTCAAGGTGTCCTGAGCCATATCTTTTTCCCTTTGGGACATGACAAGGTCAGGAGCTATCTGTTGAACATGAACTTCAATCCTGGTTCAGACTCCAGAGCATGGTCACAGTAGAAATGAACCTATTTAACAAAGCTGGAGGTACTCAAGATGCTTGCCTATAGGTGTTCCTGCCGTTCTTCTGAAGGTGAATAAAAGATCTTCATGTATATGAATTAGGGATTTCTTTTTTTAATGATCACTTTCCTAAACAATAAGTGCCCTGGGAAGTCAGATCACACCCTAGAGAGAGCTCTACACAATATCCTTTTGCTTTTTATATTTGCCAGTTAGGTGTTTATTACTTTGCTATTTTCACACCTAAATCTTATACAGAGATTATGACCTTTGTGCTATAGATAAGAAGATACTTCATCTATCTTGGTTGCAGTTTTTTTTTCCTTGCTACTCTTACTGTCAGTGTTCTCAAACATGCCTTGATGTTTCAAACTCATGCTCAGAACATGCACTTCTCCGTTGGGTGTTTCTGCTGCTAATGAGCAGCTAAGATTATACTACCCAGTATTAGCACTGCAAGTGCTGGGCAGCTGCTGGTGGTCCCTGTCACATCAAAAGCAAGTACTGCAGCAACTGCTTCACTTGTGCCACTGTCTGCCGTGCAGGCGGATGAAGTGGTGCAGTGGCACAAGCGGCTTGTGCAGCCCAGCTGAAAGCCCAAGGCCTGCAGTGTGCAGAGGAACAGGAATAACACAACCAGACAGATCTGTTCTGGGAAATGTAACCTTCGGTTCATGCTCCAGGATTGTGTTGGCATACTGCACTGAAAAAAAGGCAGTGGAAATACCTAATATAAGAGCAGACTGATTCTGAGCGCAAGGAGAATGAGCAAACAGAGAGGAAGCTTTGCAAGGAAGGGCAGTACAATAGGCAGGAGTACTCTTTAAGTCATAAATGTGACTCATGTAGTCAAGATGTACAAGCAGCAACTATTGAAAGCCAGATGGACAGAGTTATGCAGCAGTGCTTTCTTCTGCTGCATCAATGAACCGGCAAGGCATCATCTGGAGTCAGCCTAGCACAGCAAGCCCAGACCTTCCCTGGCTACAGCAGCCACCCGTTTATAGAAGGTCTCTTTCCACAGTTTTAGGGGGTCAGCCATGTAGTGCTGATAGTTACTTCATCCGAATATTGCTTTGTGAACTTCAGTTTTCAGGCATTAGGAAAAACGATCCACCCACTCTGTAGGCTCCATGTGAAAACTCATAGCATGCTTTAGGACAGGTGCATTTGATGCAAATAAATGGTGCATTCAGAACTTCAGAGTTCCACCCATCACTTGGTTTTTCAAGTTATCATAATCATAGCTAACCCCCACAGAATATTCCTGAGGTGCTGTGACTGATGAAAAATCTTTAATGTCTCATAACCACACGGATCTGCAGTTTAACTACAAGTCTTTGCAAAGTAGTATTTGGAAATGCTCTCCTGTTCTTGGAAAGCTTAATAGGTGGTCAGCAATAGGTGGTCCACAATGATTTAGATAAGCATTTGAGAGCCCGTAACACTTCTATGATAGTATTGCTGTCCTACAGCACTGATCACTGGTGCTTACTATTCAATACTTGCTGTTAGTATTGCTGTCCTACAGCACTGATCTTACTGCATCAGGAAATACAGATGAGACTTTTTCAGTCTAAAGGCATAATTTTTTTCCTGCAGGGTTTGAAGGCCAAATGATCTTCACAGTTAAATCCCAAAAGCCCAGGGAACACCATGGTTATTGCATGACCTTTGCTACATACAGCTGGAGCGTCCAGGAAAAGAGCTGGCCGGCAAATCCCAGCCTGGGAGAGCCATGGCAGCAGGCTTATGTATGGCCAAAGGCACCAGCCTAACTGGGGTGAAGGAGACCAGCCCAAGGTGCTGAGCGATGCCCCTCAGGAGCCTGCAGCATCCCAAGAGCAAACTCAGCTGTTTTTTTTCACTTTGATATAAACAAACACCTTGCCACCCAGACTTGGGGCCTTGTCCCCATAGCACCCCTTCCTCTACATCACACACAGCCACATGTGCTCTGCCAAGGACAAGGAGAGATACTCCTGAGCCCGGCATCCCACCACTCTCAGCTGCCACCATCTCCTCAGGGCTGCCACCAAGCTGATTTTCTTTACAATGAGAGCCATTGAATCAGCAGCAGCAGGAAGCCTGTCAGAGCAAACTCTTTTAATTGATACGTTTATGGCACTGCAATGATGGCAGTAAGGCAGAAATAATCTGACTGATCCTTGGCTGATTCAATCATCTTGAGCACTTTAGAAAACTGGCCCAACTGATCTAATCATGCTATGGGAGTAGACTAATGAACCATCAGAAGTCAACTGGAAAAACAGCAGCTGTGTCTCTTTTTCCCACACTCCTACTGTCTAACAGAGATGATGGATGCGGCTCTTTGCTCCTGTTCCTGGCATTGTTTTCCACTTTCCAAAAAAGCAGGTATCTCTGTTCTGCCTGCTGGATATATACGGACTCCGGCGTCTATCTTCTCCAGGCTTTGGACCTTACACATCTTTCAGAAGCATAAAAACTATGTATCTGTGGAACGGACAACAGGGGATGAGGTTCCTAATAGTAGGACTTTGCTTGTGAAATTCTGAGCATTTTCCATGCCTTTGGTGTCACCTGCTCACAGAAAGGGCTGGGAGCACTCCTGGCAAAATGTGTTTTCTTTTCACAATTCTGGGTAGAAATTGTGCTAGTGAAAGATTACAAAAAACTGACTGCTGCATATTGAGAGTACAGGATACCCATGACAACTGAAAAAGCTTCCCTTCCTCGGTGTACACTCTTTATATTACTTGCATGTGCTATTCAGCTGTACAATTGTGTAAATACTGGGCAAGCCTTGCATAAATTTTCTAATGTTTAAAACAGATCAGGGGGAAAAAGAAAACCAAAACCCAGAGGAAGCCATTTGCACAGTGTTCCTCTAACTTAACTGTGCTTGCAATATCATCCTTCTGATGCCTGAAGCAATGGTTCAGTCTTACAGAGATATGTGTGTTCAAAGATCTATTTCTCCTTTGATGTTGTTAAATATGATCTTAAAATATATCAGTGAAACTGTTAAAAGTCTGATCTAATTTTACTGCCAATAGGATCTCTTCATTTTATCAGTCCTCACTTTGGGTCCAAATTCCTATTATTATCAAAGAAATAGGATGAATTAACGACTGATGTAATAACACATTTTGGTTTAGATCTTTGCCACTAAGGCAAAAAAAACCCAAATTCAGTCCAGATAAGTGACTGAAACAGAGTGCTGAAGGTTTATATTAATGGACAAATCTGTACACTTATTTTATGTTCAAGTTCTAGACTGGCAGGACACAAGCCACCTCCGGACTAGAAGCTGCAAACCTGTGACTGACCAAATGAGCCACAGAACCAGATTTGTTACATGTTGTCCAGACTGGGCCTGCCTCATGTTCCTCCAACCTGGAATGCTCAGAGTGAGGTGTTTCTGTAAGCGCTCACCTCTCAATGTTGTTGTGGATGGGGTCCATTAATTATAAAATAATGGTTTTAAAGTATTTTTTATTTTCAAATAAAATTTATTATAAACAGATACATTTGCTAAATTAAAAATGTATTACAAACACTATACAGTTATTTATTAAAGTTACGGTTTCAGAAACTAGCTCTGCTTCTTTCTTTCTTTCTTCATTTCTTCCATCCTTTCTTCCTTCCTTTCAAACTTTCTTCCTTCCCTCTTTCCTTTCTCTCTGTTTTTCAATCATTTTTTTCTCCCAGACAGACATTTTTCATACAAAATGCTCATTTTTTTATCCATTCTGCTGCCAAGCACTGTAATCAGCTGGCTGGGGCCATCCAGGGAGGCTGTCTCCTGGTGGGCAGCCCCATTGCCAAGCCAGAGATGCTGTAGGTACCTCCTGCTGAGATCAAGGACTTCCACTCCACTGAAGTGCACCCCTCGAGGGAGGGTAACTCACACATTCGGGTTTGGTTTCATAAAGCCCCAATTTTTTCCTCATAGGATTTTCCATGACTTTTTCTTGAACCATCTGAATGCCATTGGCTGCAGCCGGGCTGCACTGCACCCTCTGGTTTGGTGACCTTACCTTCCTCTGCATGCAACCAGCTCACACTTTCTTCTAATGAGATTTTCCACTCCCCACTCCTTTTATGCTGCTCTCAAAGCATACTTCCCATAGCAACCACCACATCAATAGCCAAGGATATCATCTCACAGAGTGCTGCTGGCTATGAGATCTCCCAGAGTATTCTTCCTGTAGCTAAAAACCAGCAGACAGTTTTCATTGTCAAATGCTTCTTGTGCCATTAGTAGCTGGCCTTCCCTCACAGACGGTCGGTCCCTCTGCCATCTGATGCATTCACCGTTGCTTTGCCAAACCCAATTGTTGCAAACCAGCCACACAACTAAGGCCACAAGTGCTGGTATTTGTCTCAGCAGCTACAGCAGGACTACTTGGCTGGCAAGGAATGCTGCCCGCGGGTCAGCAATGTGAGCCTCATCTCCCAGAGCATTGTGGCTGTAAATGAGTTTCTCTCTCTTCTGAGCACATTGTGCTGACAGCCCTTAGAGTCTCTCAGCTGCAGTAGCATCACTTCTGCTTGGTCTCCCATTCACTGGCTGTGTTGCTCAAAGTAACTCAGATCCCTTTGGTAGTGTTCAATAAGATTTGTGAGTTTACACTTTCTGGCTGCTGTTGAAATTTCCACCTAATACCAAAACCTAGGGGGACTTACTAACAGAAATGGTTGCACATACCTGTGAATCCCAGTGACAATTAATCAACTGTTTAATTTCTATGAATATTTAAAAAATCCTTCATGTTCAATACAGCTTTTTTTTTCTGTATTGGGAAATAGGTTAAGCTACCTGTAGCCTATTATGATGCCACTAGTAACCCCTAAGGAGGTAAAGCATATTGAGGCAATAAATTCAATTCAATAGACAGAACCAAACAATTCCCAACTCCTAAAAGAGTTTGCTAAGAAAGCTTTTCCCCATAACAGCACAGAAGTTTCAGATAACATGGAAGAGTGATGATATACTGCCGATAGATTTTAAAAGACTATGAGGGTGAACAACGCAACACAGCAGCTTGCCACAAATCCTAGGAAAAATAATGATGGAAAATAAAAATGGAGAATCAGTGCTGGTAGAATTTGTCCAGTCCATTTCAGTTATCAGGTGATAACTGTGGTGATTAGAGTGGTCTGATTGCAGCATGTATGTATCTCCTTAGGTGGAAAATAAAAGATACAAAGAGCTTCTTTAATCTATAAGAAAAAATAACAATAAAACCCCCAATTTCATGGAATGTAAACTCAGAGAAATTCAATTAACAATTAGGATCACATTCCTACCAGCAAGAGCACTTAGTGAGACACGTTACTTACAGCAGTGATGGATTTGCCATCTCTTGATGTTTTCCAGAGAAAGCTGGATACATTCGTAGGAAAACAGGTCTGTGGCCCATGGTGTTGTTGACCCTGCAAAACAAGCGGGTCTGTGTGGGACAGGGAGACAGAGGCCGAGCTGGCAGCCCAGGCATGAGCAAGCTGCCCCTTTGCTCTTAGGAGAGGGAAAAGTCATCGTGTCCTAAAATCTGGCCTACTGCCTTTCGCCTCAGATGCTTTAGTCCATGTGGGGGCTGAAACGTAAATGCTTTGAGACGTCTGACAGGCGCTGTTTTGGTGAGCTGCGGACACCAATATATGTGTTTACTTCAGGTAAACAATTTCCCCTTTCTCAGGGGCTCTGCACCCACAGGCAGGACACGGACTCCTGGTACTCCCGTCAGCCACAGCTGCTCACACACCAGACTCATGTGCCCAGCCCAACCACACAGAACTGCACTGGTTTTGCTTGGGGAATCCTTCCTGCACGTTGGTGTAACAGGACTCAACGCCCTGACTGATCTAGGCTTAGTTTTCACTCTTCTTTCAGGCATGGTCCATTTACTGTGATTATTCACGAGTTTCCTATAATGAGCCACCCAATACCTGTGCGCCAGCTGGTCCATTTCACTTCAGTGCTCCTGCAAATCCGGTGCTTAGGGGCAGTGACTGCAGCATTATGTTTGCACTGTTGTTTCAGCCTCTTAGAAAACAGAAAGTTTCCAAGCTGCCTTTCAGCGCTGCCTCCCCAAGAGGTGACTGTTTGGGTTCTTTGTCTGGTTTAGTTCTGGTTTTGTCATCTCACTTCCAACAGACAGTCATGTGGACTGGACAGAAATGGGAAAACATAACCTGCCCCATCTGTGGCCTCTGAGGGTCTAATGACACCTTAACTCAGAGCCCAAGTATTCATCTTGTGCTAAGTGAGCACTGGTGATTTCTTCTGCTCAGTTAGCTGCTTCCCAAACCAACTGTGCAAAACTAAACCCTTGCCAGTCTCAGTCCCAGGTATCTGGCATGCCAGTGGCCACGTTACCTCAGCTAGCCTTTGTCTGTGGGGCCTTTGGGACGTTGTTTTGAGGAGCCCTGAGTAGCCGTGGGATGCAATGTATGCAGCCTGGCTCTGGGCCAGCAGGATGCTGAAGGAAAAGGTTTGCATGCAAAAGCCTGATCTCTCACAGACATACAGACAATGACAGTTTTTGTCTGGGTGCCATTAAAAATTCCTCATTTGTACAAGCTGCAGTAGAGAGAATTGTAATTGTTTTAAGGATCAGAGATGCTGAGACCATCAAGCACTTGGTTTCTTGGGGACTACTGGCATTTCACTTTGAATGCACAGAATGGCATTAAGGGGCTCTGCAGGGAGGTTCCGAATGGAGGCGGTGGGTCAGCAACATGGATCTGAGCTGGAGGGCCCTTGGCCAGCCAGGAATGGCTGTGGCTCATACAGAATGCCCAGTTTCCCTGAAGGAAGATGAAGAACTTGTCCCAAGACAAGGCCAGTGACCTTGTTTCCATGGGAAGGGGCTTTGCACTGAATGAAGCTATTTCTGGTCAAGCCTGGAGCTGAAATGGGGTGTCCTGGCCAGGTGGGAGGCCTTCTGCTCCTGGGCAGCCCACTGCCCACCCAGCATGGTGGCTGAGAGACACAGTGTGCTGGCAAGGAAGGGAGATGCCTGGGAGCACTGGGTACAGGGCAAGGAAGTCCAAGCACACTGGCAGGAGGGGTGCCGAGTGTCCCAGCCTGTGCTGTGGGCAGTCAAAGCAAAGCTCTGCCTGCCTGCCTCACCCTGAACCATGGCAGACGAAGGGCACAGAGGAAGGAGAAGAAATCCGTGTGAACAAACCTTGTGGACAAATGAGAAGTGCTGGGAAGCGTGGGCAAGAGGCAGAAATAAAACCCAGACCAACAGTTTCCGCACTCACGTAAACTCTCACCAATATACCATATGGCACTTAGGACTTCCATGCTGGAGCCTGGGACTTTGGCAGGAGGATTTCTCTGCTGAAGTGGGGTGGAAGCTCTGTTGACATCTTCTATTAGCATCAGGAAAGGCCTTGCAATGAAGAACTTCACCCCCACAGCTTTCTCATGTCTGCCTTGCTACTTTTCTGACCAAAAAGGTTTGTAACAACAATTTAAACTTCAGGACCTGATAATGTCAATGTTTGTTCGTATTTTTTCGTGAAGTAACATCTGGCTGAAGTTGATTCATTCTGGCAGAAGGGTTCAGCGTTGATGAAGTGGCACGTTGCCACTTCCAGTGACTTTCAGTTCTGTTCTTTGCAGGCCAGGGGACATGAGAAAACACAGATGTGGCAGCTTAGCACACTTTTTCCTTATTAGCAAAGTCGGCTGTCCTCTTCTCCTAAATCTTGGTACAGCTTTCAAAGTGTACGTTGAGAGTCCCCATCCTTGCTTCTCGACCAGGTAACATTTAAGACTGTGAGAATTATGGGCCTCAGTAACTCATTGAAAGCTGCAAATTAATAAATCTGTAAACAGCCTGAACACTGTGATGCTGTCAAACAACTGCAGACCTTTGATTTGCTGGCAGTTACCATTCAGTGACATGCTACAGCTACCCACTGTTTTGTGATGCATCTGTCATATCAGACTGTTGCATCCATGGGTATCCCTGTGTACATGTCCCTGTAAATATGTGTCCATCTTGCAGTGGAGACTGGTGGTGTCCGGCGGCAGCAGGAGCTGCAGCACATGTTGGCAACGTCCCGTAGGTACCAGCTTATCCCAGTCTGCAGTACTTGGTGGTGAGCCACCAAATAGGCCATGCACAACATACGTTTCTATCTTCAGCTCTTTTAAGGTGGTTTGGTAGAACAAATCGCTCTCTTCCCCACTGTTCTTGTTCTTTCCACACCAGGTCCAGCCTTTGTGGTCCTAGTGGGGCCCTTCCTGGGTGCCTCAGCCAGAAGTGGATTGGACACACGTGCTGCCTCCTCCCCTGGGGGAAAGCATCTCCTTGGGGACACCTGAGAGAGGCCTCTGAGGCCACACCACCCCCAGAGACCTCTATCCCTTGCCATCAACACCAAAAGGGGCACAGGGAGGGAAGGGAACGTGTCTGAAGTGTCCAGACTTTGGGGGATCAGTTGCTTTTAAGGGGGCGAGTTTGTTCCTCAGTAGCTACATGGACTTTGGAACCATGTTCCGCTCCTGTCTGGTAGCTGGTCACTGCTCCAGCAGCTCACCTAAAGACTCTTAAATCCATGTATGAACAATTTAAAGCTGAATTGTTTAAAATACAGAGTATGGATTTGTCAGGTTTTGCCACAAAAAAAGCTTCACTGTTGAAGTGAATGAGATTTTTAACTTGAAAACTGAAAAAAGAAAGTCCTGCTTTCTGAAGGCCACAGAATTGGAGCGAAACACAAAACATGAGGTGACCGTGGGGAGCCAGGGAGCCTGGTGCAGCCCCAGTTGCTGTGAGCACAGGGTCTCCAAAGGCATAGATTTTCTTCGCCTGAGGTGGACGAGCCCTTTTCACAGGTATCAGAGAGGAGGCACCAGCTGGAGACATGGACATGCCTGGATGGGAGTGTTGTGGCTTTATGCCATGAAATAAAGCTTAGGTCTGTGTAACAGACTGTATTCTGAATTAATGTATTGTAATGATCTCGTGTAACACTCCAGCTGGAACAAGAAGTCAGGGTTTTCCCATGGCTCTGTTAGGATGCTGTACTTCTCAGCATGTGCTAGAGAGTAGCCTTAGAGGGCATGCTACAAAAAGAGTTCATGAATGCCTCCAGCTAGGTGGTGAAAACCTCCCACTTCCCAGCCTAGTATTTAGTTTAATAGATGCAGGGGGGGAGGCAGGGAGAAGTGATTTACTAAGGGTTCAGAATAAAAGCACTTGCAGAGCCAGGTAAGACTGCTTAAAAGGTTGCCTTAAATAAAATATGAACTAAAAATGTTGTTTTAAGTACAACTAGGTAAAATTAGCATCAAATATCATCAAAATGCTAAGGAAACAGTAAGAGGGTTTTGTGAAGTAGCAAATAGCAACAGGAAATGTACCTTTCTCTGTACAGCAGGGAGGAAAAGGATCAGGTCGATATGGGACTAATGAAAGTATTGAACAATTAAATTGCCTCTGGCATTGCAAACGAGAGCTGTGGACAACTATACATATAAAACTCATTTTATAAGGTCAGAAAAGGACTCATGTAGCCCACAAAGAAGTGGCATCAGATCACCCCTAAGAGGTCAAGAATATTTTAACTGAATGAAGACCCTTAGCTGGAAAAACGTATGGAGATCCTGTGTTTGTTTCTCAGTGTTTTCAGCATTGCTCTGAGGGAAGAGAGATTATTCCAAGTAAAGAAATGTGTGAGCAGGTTTTCCTCAAAGAAAGGTTTCCAAATCAGGTTTTCATTTCAAAATCAAAACTAATGTCAAGCAAACCTCATGGGATTTTTAAGACTTACTAATTTGGGGGTTTTAATGTGTTGGTCTCTGTTTCACAGATGTTGCTGGGACTGGGACTGCTGCATAGTTGTGTTAAACTGTTCCCAAAGATTATTCAACCCAAACAGAAACAGGATACCCCAGTAATCATAAGGAAAACTTTGTTCTAATTCAGGCACAAGGTTTAGGTTCTTTTTTAGTTGCTTATCCAAACACCTGCTGTTATCTCTAAGTGAATTTTCCAGGATTACTTATCAATGGCAGTTGTGATATCTGGAGCCATAAACCTGTTGCATTTGTCTTAAATTTATTTAAAATATTAAGACGACACATCCTGTGAACCGAAGTTCAAATGTTTGTACCCTTGCAAATGAGGAGATGAACGCTATGGACTACGTCCAAATATACAAGAAAATTTTTGTCTGGATAGATCTGTTTCTCTGTCATTATGGAAAACATAATCTTAAAGGTACATTTCCAGGTAGGTTTGCCCTAATGTAGAATAAAGCCAAGTCAATAACACTACATTGACATATGCCAAAGATGTCCAGTGCTGAGTTTTGCATTTGTAAATAAAAGACTTAAATTGGGTTCTTGTACCTATTACTCTTGCCACATCCCTCAGAAGCCTGATGGGATCTGGAGTCTTTCAAGTTTGCCTCTGTAGTGCTAAAGTAGCAGGCAGGGTTGCCACCATACTTAGCAGGTTGGGATCAAGCCATGGTGTGAAATCTGGTTCTGTTTCTAGCACTATCAGAAGGGAAAGTGCTGTAACAGGCCCCTTGCAAGGATACGACAATTTGCACATTAAAGAAATGGAATCTCTGAAGAGAAAATCCATCCAATATTTGGTGGTCAATATTTAGTCTAACTTATGCAATATTAGTATCATAACTGAGTTTTAGAGACCACTGAAACTAAGATATGAATCTTACACAGGAAAAAAAATATTTCCTGCCTGAAAACTGGAAAAGAATTCCAGATGGTGCAAAATGGCTTTAGTATGACAGAAAATTGAAAGCAGTTTTCTTTTTGGAGGCCAAAACCAAATTTTCTTGTATAAAACATTATTAACTTCAGCATGTGGGTTTTTCTTTTTGTTAAATTATCCCTCTCCCACAGATCCTGATTTCTTATCCCTCGAATTGCCTAAATCTAAATACAGTCAAGAGGAAACAAGTCTAGACCAAAGTTATTGTAAATGCTTCTCCTTCCGACAAAAAACTGCTGTCTGAGTTTGTGTCCTAATTTCACCTGTGTGAGTCTTGGCAGAAGGATGAAAGGGGAGGCCCATGCAGTTTGACCTCTACCAGTACCTCTGTTTTCTGCCCTGAGGGCTCACCTTGTGTGGGAGCTTTGTTTACCCAAACCATTTTCTGAATGGGAAGAAATACTCTTCTTCTTTCTTTTTGGTTGCAAGGTCATGTATAGCCCAAGGCTCTTCTGGTTATTGTTGTATTGAGAATTAGGTAGTTGTATATGAGCTCAACTATCTGAGCTTCTTACACAGCAAAATTAACCAATCCATGCTAGTTTTGTTACACTTGCATTGATAAAGGATCTAACACAGCGTATTTTGACACAAGGACCACTAAAACCTTTCAGTTGGAAGTGCACTGTACACTCAATTAAGGCCACTGGCAAGAGGTACCCGTTCTTACTACTTTCTGTTGAGCCTTTATAAGTAGCCTAACAATTCCAAAAAGTCCTGGACTTGAAAGCAATTGATACAAATGAAAGGTGTGCTCATCTGCAGGTGGGTGAAGTGCTAAACCTGCAGCGTGGCACTGCTTTTCCTCTGAAATTTCCCTCAGCAATGCAACAAAACACAAAGTGAAATCCAGCTACCAGACCATGAGTAAGTTCTGCTTCACTCAGTCCTAGGATGGTTTGAAATGACCAAACTGTACCCCATTGCTTAAAATCACCTGAGATCCCAAAGACGGGAAAATGATAAATGCGGCATCAGTACTTAATAAACCCCCTGGGGAAATGTGGAGAAGTACAGGGAGATGAAGCTGACTTGTATACTGAGCAGATCAACAGAAAGAATATTAAAAAATAGATAAATGTGTTACAGAGGGAATGAATCAACATGACTTTTAGAGTAAAATCTGTTGGGAGTTATTTGAATATATCAACAAATGTACAATTAAGCATGAGCTAATCACCAAATCATTTTAACAATGCCTCTCCTCATAGTGCATTAAAGAAATGAAGCAATTACGAGTATAAACTTAGCAGAGTAATAGGAAATTTAATAGCTGTAGAACTCCATAATGTTTGTAAGTGATCATGAAAAGAATGTGAATTAGGAGACATACTTTCCTGATGATATTGAATTATTCACAGTAAAGATCTGTAAAAAGATATCAGTAAATAATGCAACAGCTGAAGAAATTCAACATTGATAAATACAAAGTAATGCAAAACCTACCCTAATTACACATTCACAATAACAGTCTCTCTATTGCTAGCCAGGAAAAAGATCTTGCAATCACTGAGAGTATTTCTCTGAAAATTTCAATTTAGTTCAGGGCAATAATCAAAAACATAAACTGAATGTTAGGAATTATTAGGAAAGAAATAGGGATATAGAAGAAAATATCATCATGCCAGACTGCATGTGTCTCTGGAATGACAACTGTGTCTTCAGTTCTAGTCACATCAGCCCAAAGGGTCTGTCCTGGAGCTAAAGAGGTATAGCAATGGCCAACAACAATAAAAATACATAAATACAGAACAGTGCCCATACGAGAAGAAAACACTCCCAAATAAAAGAGAAATAGCAAATAGGTTATTTGTGTTAGTAAGGAGCTCTAAATTGATCTGAGGGGAAAGAGGATAATTTTCTGTGCTGGTGGTGGGAAAGATACTGCTGAAGCATGAAAACTCCCTTGGGCTATGAAAGAGCAATCTGCACATCTTATCACCTCCAAAAGGCTGTCCTGAATTTGCCAAGACTATGTTTATATTTTTATCCATAATCTGATCGCAGCTTGGTAACAATGCTTTTCGTGTATATGATCATACATATAGTCCAGCAACATTCCAAAGCTCAAGGAGTAAGGATAACAAATTCTTGCAGCTTTTACAGACAATCTGAATAAAAGACTTAAAAAATTTCATATTTTAAAAGGCAGAAATAGTTTCACAGTTGGCACATTCATGAAGTGGATATGGTTTCTGTGTCAATCCACAGTATATTTCCCCTCCAAATACTCATTCATTCATCCCCATGAGCCATGTAAAGATTTTCCACTAACAAGATCCTTCTTCAATATGTTCCACAGATCGATTACCTGCTGTATGACAAACCCCTTGTTTGTTTCAAGTCCTGACAGCTTCCTTTGATGCCCCTTACTGCAACACAGAATACTGAAAGCATTCAGGCTGTCAAAAGCCCCAAATAACAATATGCACCCAGCCTGTAGCCATGTATTTGAGAAGGACTATCACTTAAAAGAACATACATAAAAAAGAAGCATAACAGAAAGGGAACATGAATAATACTTTCTCTCAGGTTAGCAGGTTTGGTGTATTAAGAAGAACCAGACTCTTCTGCTAGCTGAGGCTTTGCTATTTCACCCCCAAACCGAATGGAAAAAAATATACTGTAATTTCAATTCTAATTGCTACTCAGGTAACATTTCTTTTGACCTAATAACACAGTAAGACCATTTTCTTTCAAAATAAGTCTTTATTTTCAGCAGCCACAACTCTATCATACATTAGCTGTTTTGCCTAATGCATTGCATTTGACCCTCTGGTCTATTTGTAATACATTTGCCCTGGGAGGGTGTAAATTATCCAGATTGCTTCTCTGTGAGAAGAAAATCTTGCTAATGGCAACACATCTATGCCAGGCAGAACTGCATGGCTGCTCCTCAGCTGGTGGCCATGGCCTCTGGGCCTCCCATGTGGTAATGATTTGCAGTGTCCTGTTTGAAAAACAAAGGTGTCCATCAACTTGCTGCAGGGAACATCCTCCTTACCTCAACAGCCAAACATTTCTGGTTCAGCTGGGCAATAAAAGGACAGCTGTCAATCTCAGTATTTAAGTGCTTTGGGCAACTCTTGCCACAGGATGCTAAGAATCATGATGTAGTATGAGTTTTGCCATTTCCTGTCCATGCTACAGGACATGGACATTCATGGACAGATTCATAGGTAATAGCAGTAGAGCAAATGAGCAACCCAAGTCATTCAGCATCTTGCAGCCCACCTCGACTGAGAGCTGGGACTATGCAAAATAATACTCAACTCATTATTGTTAAATAGAACTGAGTTTCTTTCTAGCTCATTAATTCACTTACGACTTCAACTGTCTTTTATCATCATCTTCTTTTGTCTCTCCTCTGCTCTTTGGAAATAATTTTAATTTTTTGGCAATCAGGCTGGTAATCAGAGCCTCCAGCTCCAGGCACAAGCTCCCAGTCACAGGATCCCTGAAGGGTTGATTGCTAGAAACTGGGAGGATCTGCCAGGCAGAGAAACATTCAGCTGCCCCTGTTGAAGCAGCCATTGCTGGCTCCTCCTATAAGGCAGCAACATGGAGCTTTGCTCTGTCTCAGTTGTTATGTTCACATGAGCAAAGCAGATGGGGAAAATTTCTGGTTTGAAATATGCTTCTGCATGTAAACTACAGTTGGTAAGTGCAATACCTGTTAAA
The DNA here is from genome assembly GCA_026283785.1 of Coracopsis vasa. NCBI lineage: Eukaryota > Metazoa > Chordata > Aves > Psittaciformes > Psittacidae > Coracopsis > Coracopsis vasa. Next base: position 72,642 of record JANHGB010017651.1, on the reverse strand, counting down.
ACAGAATAGATTTCCTATTCTCATTTGGCTCTGAGATTATATAGGAAGGGACACAGTCAAAACAAACAAAAAATGCTGAGTTTTTCTAATGTTATGTTCAATTATTCTTGCATAGTTTCATGCATAATGATTTTTAAGCCCACTAAAAGCAATAATGAGACTTGTGGAATGAATCTGTAACTATGTTCACAGGTTTACTTTGCCATTATTTAACTGTGTTTATCCCAGAGGCTTGGAACAAGAGTTTTAAAAGTATTCACTGTTGGCTTAAGTTTACTTCCATTTGTGTTAATGTAAATGTCATATCCTGGGTATGTTTCTTCTGTAGACCATTAGGTGAATTTACCTCAGGTGGGTAGTAATGGCATTTTCAGTTTTGGAACACACTCTAAAGTAGTCTGATGAAAAATACAGCTACTTTACACATCTGCCAGCAGCCCAGTCTATAAACAACTGCCTAGCAAATACTGAATTGTTCAGGTTTGGTATTCTACTTCTCCATCTGTCCTTTCATCTGATGAAAGACCCTCCTGACAGTTACATTGATTTTAAATCTAACTTTAGTCTTTAAATCTAACTTTGGTGTCTCTTAGCCCAGGTTTGCTCAGCTTCTGTGTTTGCTGCCACTCTGAGCTGCTTTTTCTCTCCATTGAAGCACCTTATGGTGCTCGTATGTATGAGCAAAACCCTTCTTGTCATACAAGACAAGACATATGTGACATTGGCTGCTGCAGCTGCAGTATGAAGTGGAGGGAATACAAATGGCCCATGTATAACCATGAAGGAGTCTCAACATAGACACCAGGTGAGACTTTCTGGCCTGTACTTGGTGCAGAACCTAGAGTGCCCACTTGTACAATTAATACAATGTGTGGTAAGATTCTCACTCTCTGGTTTAAGAAATGTTTCTTTTGAAAGCTTCTTAATTCATTTGTATGATTTCCGGGGTAAATGTTGGTAGGATACGAAGTTTCTTTAACGTGAGGGGACTGGAACTCAGCTGCTGCAACATGTTCACACCAGACTGTGCTAGGTCTCTGCAAGGCTTATGTTTATTTTTAAATTGGTCTTATACAAAACTACAAGCTAAGTAACAGGGACAGTGAAGGATGAATTACACAAAACAGCTGAACACGAGCACTTCCATGTGGCATAGCCCCCACCAGAGGGGCACTGCAAGATGATTCCCAGGCAAATCAGAGAAAAGACAGGATTACGTGCGATACAGAGATTTTATCTGTGTGTTCAGCATCCATCTCCTCAGGTTTCCACTTGATCTTGCCCATGTTTCTCCTGTGCCTCTGTGATTAACCTTCTGAGGCCAGCCATGGCTGAAGCAATTTTCTGCTTGGATTTCTCTAGAGTGAGAAAAGGAGACAGGGTAAGAATCATTTGCCAAACATGCTTTGGCAAAGCCAAGTGTTATAGGACTTCTTTCAAGAATAATGATTAACAAATGTTAGCTAAGACTGTTCTGAAACCTCTTTTTTCTAGTCCTCGCAAGGACCAGTTGAGTCTGGAATATTAATAGTAACATTAATCCACTCATGCATAAGCTAATGTAGTGTTTGTATGGAAATGTCTGCTGGTATGGGGAATGACTCTCATGACACCGTGGGGGGGTGGCGAGGTTGCCAGTCATGTTGTGGCACTGGGGGTGATGTGGTGCAGGAGGCCACCTATCAGCATGTCTTCCTTAGCTCCTCTTCCCTTTTTGTGACTTCACCTTGGCACGTGGCAAAGCTAGGTCAGCCTCTGTAATATGTCTCCCTCCAGCTGACACTCAGCTGCTATCCCACTCTGGTGCCAAAGTCCTGCTCTGACACAGCCCCCTTGAGCAACTCTGATTCAGGCTGCTGAGAAAGATGTGAGACACTGTGGCAGGATCCCTGTGCCAGGAATCACTGGGTCACACAGTCAGTGCACCAGCATCGGTGGAGGGGATGGCAGGAGACAACTCAGCACCATGGAGGCTCCAGTCAGAAAGACTCTGGAAAATGATTTCTCTTCTCCCATCCAATGCCCACCTGGCCAGCAGAGAGGCTTTGGGGTGGGAAGCATGCTAATGCTTAGCTTAGTAGTTTGTCTACTCTAAGTTTTTAATTTGGGTTGTGTTACAAATGATCACTTCTTGCTTTTGAGTTGTGCCTGTCCTGTTTGCAGTCTCTTTGTGCCTGGTTAAAGATGCCCAAACAAGCTGACCCAAAAGAGAGGCCATAACATGCTTTGAGCTGAGACCTACTTGTGATCACCTTCCCAGCCCAGGTTTTCCTGTGCTGGTGGGGTAGGTTGTTCATCCAGCTTTGTAGAGCACATTGCTCTTCTCCACAAAGACAGGAGAGTCCCCATACGTCTTCTTTTAGTCTCTCTTCATGACCCTGGTGACTTCAGTCACTACAGGGAAGATCCTACTTCCCTTTGATCCCATGGCTTCGAGCCTCTGTTACTCCACCAGACTCCCTAGTGTAAATTATTAATGCACATAAATTATTAATTTGCATTGATGGTCCAGAAATGTTACACTGGTAAAAACCCAGAAACTTAGTAAGTAATTATGAAGGATCATCTTTGCAGTTATCACAAATGAAAGTGGTCTTCCAATAGTCTGAAATTACAGGATAGCAACAAGACAAAATGACACAAATTGATCTGTGGCTTCTCTGTGCATATCTATTGTGTGACTCGCTAAATCCAGTGATGTCCAGTAACATGTTTAGTCTGAGTTATTTTGAAAGTGTTAAACCCTGATATACCGAAACTGTCTAGTATATAACTTAGTAAGCTGATTTCCAGTCCCTCAAAGAAGTGCATAACTTCATTTGCTTTTTTATAATCTTTTAAAGAACAAATTAAATGGGTGCCCTTTGTATTTCAGTGTTTTCCCTGTATTTCTAGAAAAAAATATTACTATGTCTACATGGAAAATTACAGAATAAGTATGTAACAAAAATGCCAGGTAATTTATAACAAATGTTAGCTTGATGAGCAATGAATCTACTTCTGTATGTCTGATACATGTACCATTAAAAGTAGTTTCAGCAACATGTTTCCTTGATTAACACATTTTTTATGGTTCAAGAGCTATACCTGTACTTGAAGGGACCTGTCCTGCACTTGAAGTTTTGCTGGAAAGGGTGAAGTTAAGAATATCTTGATTCACTAAAAAATTAAATTGCTTTTTCCTATTGCACCTTCACTTTTGAAACATTTTAATTACCTTAGCAGTATTATTCATTTAGAATGTTGGTTTAGCCACTCTCCATATTCCTTTTGTTAGCAATCATTCTACAAACATGAGCATCCACCCTGGAGCAGTGATACATCTCACTTCAGAGCATAATTGCAAAGCAGATTTTAATTTATCCACTTATCATATTTGCTTGATGGTTCTGCCTGGTCTTGAAGTGGATCTTTTTTTGGTTATTAACCTAAGTAAGTTTGCTGATGCTACCTATACAAGGAATAGACATTTCAATTCCTCTTACCCCTGATTTGTATTCCAATTTACTGTACTTTTACAGGCATAAAGTAAGGCAGCCAGCAGCCTGATGCTGCAGCCATCGCATTCACTCATTTGCAAGCATTCAGTCAACCATTCGTTTCTGGAGAAGGAAGGTTGGCTTCCCACTCTGCTCCGCTGGCTGGCAACATGGGTACCCTAGAATTTAGTATTATTTGCAATTAATTTATGTAGATCTCTGTGCACATTTAAGGGTTTGACTACTTAGTCCACTTTGATTTCCAGACACAGAGGTTCAGTGGACCTACACAATAATAAAATGCATTAGTAAAAGGAGCTTCAAATGCATGCTTTGTTCCTTTGCTTCTTCCTGCTCCCCTAGAGAACATGTCCCTGAGCTTTGCCTTGACTTTGCCTCTATCCTGAATACTTCTTGTAGCCCTTCACGTCAGTGCTTTACCAGAGCAGGATTACAAGGCCACACACTCGTCCAGCCTGCCCTCTCAGATGCATTTGATTGGAAAATGTGACTGGGAAATAGGACATTTGCCTGTACAGTACAGCTGAGTGACAAACACAGGTGTGCACCATTCCGCTGACCAGATGCAGAGAGCACTATCATTTTGCTTCGTTGCACCCTTTAGACTTCTAAACATTTTGACTTATTACATCATTTATTTTTTTTGCACTGGCAGTTACGTTCGGATTTTATCAGTAGCTGCTGGAGTTTGTTCTTGGCGTTGTTCTTTTATTACATTTTGGGTGCACGAGTTATGACTCAAGTTAAACCATATCAGCATGTTTTCTTCTCTTCTGACTGTTCCAGTGCCTGAGGTTCTCTGTGTGGCTGGGGGGAAAAAAAAAAGGAATTAAAATAAAAAGGATTCTGAAACTGCAGAGCTTTCCCTGGCTTTGAATTCTAATTGTACTTTAGCTAGAATCTCTAGGGTCAATCCTGACCTCAAAACATCTCTGCCTTTCTTACCTGAAAGAAAAACTCCTTCTTATTTCAAGTATGCTTCTGCTGAAATACTCATGTGTAGTTTCTTTATCAACTCTTTTTAACTATCCTAAATCTGCATTTTTAATTGGTTTAATCCTTAATCACCAAGAGCAAAAGAGGGCTTTATTTCACAGCAATGAGGAGAGTCTCTTGCAAGAAACATTTCCATGTCCCAGCCTCTCCTAATGCATTTTGTGCCCAAGAGTCACTGAAGAAAGCACATAAACAGCAGTGGGAGCAGAGACCAGCACCCAGCAGTTAAACTTCAGCCTCTTGCTGCAGAAGTGTTTGGTTATCAATGCCAAAGTGCCCTTTTTGCTATGCCAGAAATGGCAGGCATATCACTCTTTGTTTTCCGATGTATTGTTCTAATTACTGCTCCTCTGTGAGTGTGTTTTATTTCTCAGCTCAGCCATCTCTCGGGACTGATTTTCATTCAGTACAAATGTTCTCATTATAAAGATTTAACATGAGGAGAATATAAATGAGAAGATGAGTGCACACTAAGAACTCGCTTATACAGGAACTGTATTGATCAAACGAACAGCGGATTAAAACACATGTCAGCATTATCGTGCTCTATTTCCACGGTTCAAACAGTTTCTTTTCCCATAAGAATGGTGTGACTCCTTGCCTTCAAAACCAGGCCAATGTAATAATTTTATTTAACCGAAAAAGTGAGAAGCACTTTTATAGAACATCATGGTACAGCACTAATGAGCTCTTTGAAAGCAAATCCACCTTCATCAATTTCAGAGATTAAGACCCCTTATCACTCACTATGTGAAAACTTAGGGAAGAGTCAAAATTCAAAAGGTTTTCACAAATTAAACTACAACATGACCACGACTTAGTACAATTTTCATAAACCTAAAACAACACTTACTTTATCCAGCTGCCCACTAATCAAGCAGTTGACCTACTCACCTTCTCAGTTCTGGAAGATGCACCCCTCGGGAACTGCTTATGTCTGTGGTTTTGGGCTGTCTCTGCTACCTCAGGATCAGACAGTAGTCATCTCTAGATGAAGACTTCAGCAAACAGTCACGCAGGGCCTCCTCTGACCTCTGGCAGCAGGAGTGAAACCAGCGGTGTCTCTACAAAGACATCAACCTCTTTGGGATTTCAGTGACAATTTCCCCCCTCTTCCAAAGGGACGGGAACAGCGGAAAGCTACAGTATGGATTCAGTTCATTCTTTTCTCAAGCCAAGACAATATGCCATTAACAGCTGAACAGAGGCAGAGGGCATTCACAGATAGAAGACCGCTTTGAAAAATATTGTGCAAAACAAAGCCCCAGGTTAGAAGCAGAGTGAAGCAACCCTGAGGTGCCCAGGTCTACCTTAGGCAACCAGATTCCCTCCTGGCTTCCACATGGCTGCACCTGGCTCTGCAGGTAATACTTCATCCGCAGTGATAAAGTTTCTGTTTACAATTCATTTTACTAGTGTGTTCTGAGACATAACTGAATTTTGAAAGTAAGTATATATTTTTACTAAACTTGAACTTACAGCTCTACCGAGTGCTGTGGCTTTGCTCTTCTATTTTTATTGCTCGGAGACAGCATAAACGTGTGGGATATCTCTCAAGACCTTTATAAAATCAGAATTCTAACAAGAATATATGAGTCATGTCTAGACTGATATAAAAATGAAATAGTATCATTCTTGTCACCAGAATGAGGCATGGCTGACACCCTTTGATCCATGACACACTCACATAGCCTTTAGGCTATAATAGCATACACTAAAGTGTGCAGTTATAATCAGAAACTTCTATAAATATATAATGTGAAGCCTCTTGAATCCTAACTGCCAGATTGTATAACCTTGCCATAAAGCAGTATTTTACCACTCAAATCATTATACTTAACTTCAGTAGGACCATTAGTAGATATGGGCATTATCCAGTGTGGGTCCCATATCTGTATATCTGGCTACAGTGTCTGAATCTGACCTTAAGCTCCAATGCTTTTTAGATTTGTATCACCTTCAGTCAACACAGAAACACCATTTAGTTTCCTTTTCACAAAGATGCACATTTATCTGCCACATTACTATCTAGCTACCAGACTGAGCATCCTTATGGCATGTCCAGCCATGCTTGGAGATAATTGTTTTCTACAACAGCCTTTCTTCCTACATCAGAAAGTTGGTGTCTGTTGGTCAGGATTTACATGGATTTAGTGAATTCTCTGGTTACTCTGTCAACTCTTAAACACCTCTAATGCACAGCTCAACAGCGCAGGCAATTTATGGCAAGGGCTACTCAGGTATCAAACATGTAGCTTCTGCAACTTCTGTGCTCGATACCTAGACCAATCATAGATGTCAGGAACAGTTTCTCAGTGGGTCATGGGCAGTCAAAAGACTTTCAGCTAGCCTAGTCCTGGAAGCTGAGATACTGCTTTAAAACCTGTCACAGACACCACTACAATCAGCAGTATATAAATACCCCTGAGTATGAACAAAGTAGAAGAACTGAAAATAAAACATGGACAAACTTGCACCATCTGCTTTGAAATGCCAACACTTTACCGGAATAACCTGTGCATCGCTGCCTCCAGACATTCCCCAAAAGAAACACTTAATTGGAAAAACAAACTGTTGTATGAAAATGATTTGTAAGTGTGAAGAAGGCAACATATTTGTTCTGGTGTGTGCAGCTCAGAGCTTTACAGTCTCTATGTATCTGCATTCTTCAGTGCTCATCTCACAGTTCTATACAAGAGATTTATGCCATCTTACACCCCCACTGCCTAGAATATAAATTAATGCCTGGAATCTCAAAATTTTGCCATTTAAATCAAGAATTACTTGGGACTTATCTGCATTAATATTTTCATATGATTTCAGGACCCAAGCTCTAGGTCAGCATCTTGGCACAACAACCATAGTCAATAGTGTGATTCATTCAAGCACTGTTTCTGTCAACCCTGTTATTTGCAAGTGCTCTGTTTTACTGAAGTCCATTTAGAGACAGGTGAAAACATACATAGGGTGCAAAGGAAAAAATACTTTATTGTGAACATAGCATGTATGAGACATTTCAGAATATACTGTTATGTATGAGAAAAAAGCGCTCTGATGCATGAGATAAATGACCAGTGCTTGAGACCAACGAAGTATATGCACACAGCTGTTCTAACAGCACAATTCTGATACCAATCACAACACATATTTTATAGCTTTTATGATCAGAGGCAATTTTAAACACTGTTTATAAAAAAATGTAAATATTGGACCTACTCCTGCACTGTTATACATCCAAAGCTTCAGTGAATCTTGCAGGTGTATGGAAGGAGCAATGAGAGCAAACTGACACCCCACCTTGGGCAGCAGAAGGTAGAGATGGAGGAAACATCAGAAACAAAATACAAACCCACTGTTCTACAAAAGTAAAAAGGCAAGTATTATCCCAAGGAATATTATTATTTTCACGAGAAATCTTAATTGCAGCATCCTGACTCCATTAAAGCCAATGAGAGTCTGCCATTGAGATTAGTGGAGCCTGAATTTCATTCAGAATTTAAAACATTCTTGCATTAGTGTAAACATCAGCAGAAACATGTCAGCATTTATGCATGTATTCAAGTGCTGTTTAAAAAAAACCCCGAAAAACAGACAATGCTAACCCAAAATGCCAGTACATATCCAAAAGGCAGATAATTAAAAGTTTCTTTTCAAATACACATTTAAAAGTATTTAAAAGCATCCATTTTTAAATATTTGTATATCATTGCTAGGGAAGGGATCTAAGAGAAAAATCTGAATTATTTGCAGTGATAAAGGAAGGGCACAGTGTTTGCTCAGATTTATTGGAAACCAGTATTTTTCCACTTTGGAGTCATGACATATACCTGCACACTCAAGCATGTTTCAAAGGAGTGCTGAGGAGTGACTGCACTCTATCATTATGAGATATAGTCCTTCTGTGCAAGTATGCCAGCATGATCCCTCATGACCCATTTGCACCCATTCATATTTTCAGTATAAAAGAAACAGAAAGGAAAGTTCCTTGAAGAAATATTTTCTGTCTTTAAACAACCTGATGACATTTCACATCATGGCAATTTCCAATCATGCATTTGGAGATCCAGAGTCAATGCAACTTTTCCATTTACTGTTAGACTTGTGCCTGTCTTCAAACAGTTCTTTGCTAATTTTCGTGCGGATCTCAGGACTGGATAACAGCTCCTTTATCTGATTCAGTCTGGATAACAGGGCCTGCGTTTCTCTATGTAAAGCTTCCTTTATTAAGTCTGCTTCATGGCTCTTTCCTAGAGGAAAAGAACAATATAGTATGTTTTATAACAACTAATGTGTTTTAGAATCATTAATGTATGGAGAAAAAGAGATCACATCCGGCTTGGACAGTAGTAAATGCTCAGCCTTTTAGCACATTTTTTTTTATAAAAAGGTACTTTGTCAAAAAATATAATTTACATCAACAAATAATACCAAAAAGTAAAGAACAGTACAGTGTCACATTTAAGAGAAACTCCTGTCATATTACATACTGTGTAATAGTATCTGCGATGAGTATCTGTAGTGGTAATTTTTAGCTTGGGGTTGACTGCTGTTGACTAGGAAACAGCACGTGCTCTCACATGGAGTAAGCAGCCCTGTGGCAGTGCCAAACCCTCGGGCAGAGGGCATCACTTCCACTTATGGCCAGGCCTCTTCCACAGCCATTCATGACAATCCAAAAGGCAAATGCAAAGGGTTCAGTTTCTCTTCAGAAGCAAGGAAGGGACACTTGGTACCATGAACAAGTGAAGACTGGAGCAGCCTGCTTCGCCATTCCTGTCTTTTTTCCTGTGTCCATCCCTCCCAGCGTTCAACAGATTTTCAGCAGTGCAAGCACTTATTACACCAGTAGACTGTGTCCTTCAACTCAGAACAAACTTTTGATAAGAGACTCACAAAGCAGAGCGCCTGTCACCCAGCACCACTTAGCAAATTTCAGCAGGGAGCTAGGACATGTTTTTGTTGTTATTCTTGGTGGGATATTTGCTCCCGGGCTTTTTGCACAGTGCTCACTTGCTGTTATCATTGTCGCTCTCATTCTTACTGCCGCTTGCTGCTTCTTCAGTTTTCACAGGGCTTCCATCAGTCTGTCTGGTTTTGTTTTGAGTTTCTTCTAAATATTGCTGTACAGCCTTCAGCACTGCGTTCTCCACCAGCCTTTTGCTGAGGCTCACTAGCTCTGCATCGTCTGGCTCTGCTGCATGCTTTTCACCTATGTGTCACAACAGACAAGAGAAGGAACTCATTGCCACAGAAAGACAGGAGCTGTAATCGTATCAGGAGCTTCTGTCTGAGCTGGATTTTAACTTATTAACTGCCTCTTCTTGATTGCAAAAAGTAATTCCCCCCTCCTCAAGCTCTGAATCAGAAGTGTTTCATGAAAACGTATACAGTATATCATAAAAAATATTTCACTGCTCATCTTTATTGTAACCCTCAATAAAAGCCACTGGCTAACACTATGAGCACCCACTCAGTTTATAAGAGTAAGTGTGCGAATTTAATTTCTTCTGGCCAGCAATCACCTGTGCAAAGATGAAGAATGTGCACATGATAAATTTACATTTTTGCAGCATTCTTAAATTTAGCTGCCCTTGTTTTGTGATTTTGCTTAATAAATCTAAAATCTATTTATTCATTGATTGTAATGAAATAGTTTCTCCTGGGAAAAATGATTAAATTACTCTAAGCACAGGATAGAAACGTTTTTCTAAACAAAGTGTAAAACTTGGAAAAACCATATACTCCCTCCCTGTCTCTCTTCTGTCTTCTAACTTAAATGTCTGACATTGACGGAATGCAAACTCCAGCAGTCTATTTTTAGATATCTGCCAATAAAAGCAAGAAGCTGGCATTTCCCTGCTTTGTTACGAGTTCACATGAATAAATATATACAGCAAAATGACTGTATACATAGAAAGGACTCTCATACACCATTACATGTATTTTGAAATGGTGCTTTTCCATGGTACTTTTCCCAATTAAATATATAGCCTACTGCAGCATCCTCCTTTTATGAAGAATGAAATCCTCTGAATGAAGAATGGAAATTTTCACTGGCCATGTAATTTGCCACTACGCAATTTTTTGTGTTAGGTATATAACTGTTTCCCTCCATCTATATTTAAAGGTCATACTTTTAATGTCCTTTTCTGAAGTTAGCATTCTGCAACCAGTAATAAGAGGCTGCTTAGTCATATACATCTGGTGAAAGAGATACTATTGTATGCTCTCAGCACAAAGCTTTGTACTGTTCAATTATCTAAATTTGTTCTTTTTCATACAAGTAAATTTATTCAAGTTTGCCAGCACATATAGATTATAATTATAAAGTACTTTTATTAGTCTCCCTAGTGGCTTGCACAACCCAGAAATGATTTCACTGATAAAACATAATTCATATGGGGATTTGTGGGGGAGAGGGAGAGGTAAACAAAACTCTTGACTTTCAGAGGTAGCACTTTTATAAGCTGCTAATATAAGCACCTCACTCTGGAACAGCAAGACAGATCAAACTCTTCCAGTTTTGTGCCTCCACAGCACCATTACTATGGGGAAGGAAAAACTGCACCCTCCAGCTCAGAAGTCATCAGGCTAGACCTTGGCAAAGCGTTTCATTGTATTTTGGAAAAAAAAAATTGGAAAAATACTCTAAAAAAATATTTTAAAAGCCAGCTATGGGAATAGTTTTGGTTAAAACAAAAACCAAACCAAAACCAAACAAAAAAACCCAAGCCAAACAAACCCC
>JANHGB010017651.1:27647-56038 GCA_026283785.1 Coracopsis vasa | reverse complement strand
TACTCCAAGTGAGGTCTCACAAGAGCAGAGTAGAGGGGCAGGATCACCTCCTTCGACCTGCTGGTCACACTCCTTTTCATGCAGCCCAGGATACAGTTGGCTTTCTGGCCTGTGAGCGCACACTGAAGCTGGCTCATGTTAAGTTTCTCATTGACCAACACCCCCAGGTCCTTCTCCGCAGGGCTCCTCTGAATCCCTTCTTTGCCCAACCTGTAGCTGTGCCTGGGATTGCTCCAACCCAGGTGCTGGACCTTGCACTTGGCATGGATAAACTTCATAAAGTTGGCATCTGCCCACCTCACAAGCGTGTCAAGGTCCCTCTGGATGGCATTCCTCCCCCCCAGAATATCAACCCAACCACACAGCTTGGTGTCATTGGCAAACTTGCAAAGGGTGCACTCAATCCCACTGTCCATGTCACCAATAAAGATGTTTAACAAGACCGGTCCCAACACCGATCCCTGAGGGACACCACTCATTACTGATCTCCAACTGGACATTGAGCCATTGACCACAACTCTTTGCATGTGGCCATCCAGCCAGTTCTTTATCCAACAAGTGGTCCATCCATCAAATTGATGTCTTTCTAATTTAGAGACAAGGATGTCATGCGAGACAGTGTTGAACGCTTTGCACAAGTCCAGGTAGATGATATCAACTGCTCTTCCCCTGTCCATCAGTTCCGCAGCCCCATCATAGAAGGCCACCAAATTGGTCAGGAAGGATTTCCCCTTAATGAAACCATGCTGGCTGTCACCAACCACCTTGTTGCTTTTCATGTGCCTTAGCATGCCTTCCAGGAGAATCTGCTCCTATCCTCCTTAAACTCTCTCTGAGTTACAATTTAATTTCTTTAGAATTCAATTGTTACTATACAGCTTCCAACAGGACACTGTTTTGGCTGAGACTTTTTCATGCTTTTGTCAAGTTGTCTAAAAAGAGAAACTTTTTCTGGACTAAGACAGATGTTAAACAAGTATTAATAAGTGAATCTTAACAAGCTGATGCTGTGCTGTTGCTCCTTCTGAGCTTAGAAAAAGATTCCATACAAACTCATGCTATCAAATAGTCGCTCACATAGTATGTGGCTTTCCTCAAAGAAAATAATTTTGAATATATTTGTAAATTGTGGAGATAAAAGTCAAATTTTAATCAACATGCATTTTCATTTATTTATTTCAAGTGCAGCAACATGAGTTGTGAAAGACAGCTGCATAATACTTGAACTGCAAAAGGAAGATGGAATCTTGTCCAAAAAGGATTAAGATGAAAGCATGATTGCAATTCAACAGGATGTCCAACAGTGTGGCACACATCCATAAAATACTGTAATACAATGCAATTTTTAATGGAAAATGTCATTTGCAAGGTGTTTTTAATGTAACTGTAATCATACTTATTTAGACCCTAAATCTAATGGAAGATTAGCATCACCTCTTTTAGTAGGAGCATCTTACATAGGTTTGAACTGGTAGTGTAACTATATTCTAAGGCTGTCAAAATAGTTGGGTCTAACCCCTTTTCCTCGGGGTCTTGCATGAAGGAACTGCATGCACTTCATCAGTTTCTTGGGCAAACCAGGAGGCTATGTATTTTTGAATGTAAGAGTAGTACTGCTGCTGTCTTTCATTTAATGGATCAAGCCTACAGAATCTGATTAAATTTGTTAATAGTTTTGGGAACACCCTTAAGCCAATTTGAATGTCATAAAAATCATTAAGTAATAGCAACACTTCTTCCCTAAGAGTAATCACCTACAGCTCTTACACTGTACTTTAGCAAAAGAGTAACTCCCTTCCCTCTCTTCCCCCATATTTCTACTTCCTCAGACTCAGTGAGTCAAAGCCTATTCTAGCAGCATTTCAATGAAATCAATCCAGAAAAATACAACTGCTATGCCAAAACCTGAACTAATCCTCACAACTTTTACCAACTTACACTCTGTACCATAATGGACTGCTCATTACCATGCCTTAAAACTGATTATTCTCTTTCCATTTCTTTCTTCACTCATGAATTTTATCTCTTCCTACACAGCATATGCAATTCCATCCCTTCCTCTTCAGCTTCCTAATAATTCTAATTCCGTCCCATTAATATCAATGGAGAACTGCTTATTTATGCCAGCTGGTCTTTTGGTCCTTTAGTTCTATCAGGCTTAACAGTTCTAAAATGGAGTTTCATCTTTGTTTCTTTATCATCTCTTACTTTAATATTTTTCTTTCTTCAACTCACATTAAAATAATAAAGGTTGACTATTCATGCCAAAACCAATTGTTACATTTCTCTTCTCCACATTCAGAACCAACTGTGAAATCAAGAGTGGGTATTTCTTCTTGCTCCTGCTAAACAGCAATGCATTTGATTCCATAGTTCCCTTTGCCTTTATGTTTTCCACATAGAAAAGTTCTCCCACTTCTGTTTGGATACAGGGGCCAAGTAAAGTTCATTAAGAATGAGAAGAAGGAAAGAGATGGGTATTCAATCACTAGAACTCACCTCAGCCACAGGTTCTACTTTGCAGAACTACAAGAATAAACTTTTCATTTGTGCTGGAAAATCTTCTCACATTCTATTAATGACGTGTATGTGAAAAGTCAAAGGGGCTGAGAGAAGAAAGGAAGAAAAGAAAATCTTTCTGATTGCATTAGGCTATAATGGATGGCATTAGGCTATAATGGATTTTTCAGGCAGCAAAAAATGTTACTCATTTGCTCATTCTCCTCAGTCACAGTAAGCGCTGCACAAAACATGCCTGATACCAAATACGTTTTTGTTCAATCCTTGTGCTTTGTATTAAAGTGGAAAATTGGATAAAATGCCTTTTAAAAAATTATTGCTACGATGTGAAACAGAGTGAATAACACAATAATAGACCATGGCATAAGACATTTCTCATTTTAGCAAAAGGATACAAGTTCTCTAGCAAGAGCAAGTGAATTATCCATGCCTGAGGATTTTAACTCACAGGAAGCTCAGCAAGTGCCCAGATGAAATTCACCTGAGACTGACAGACATTCAAGGGGATTAAATCATCAGCAGAAAAGATAAAGTTAATAGTGGATTTTGGGATTTTGGGGATTGGATCCAGAGGAGATATCTAAGAAGGAGTAAATTTTCTCTATACCAACTTAGGACAGCAGTTCCTGAGGTTCATCAGAGTTACAGGCAGGGTGAAGGCCCTGACAAAAGTTCAGCTGCATATGCTAACATCCATATTGCAACTCTAAAAGCACTGACTATTGTAAAAGTTTGGCAGTGCCAAATCTATCACTGGTGTGGTGTACTTGTAGCTACTTAAGGCCCAAGGACTTAGTCTGTAATCAAATGTTTATCAATTGAAGGTATCTGAATTTTAAACATTTGTGACACCCAGTCCGTTTTCCTTTCATTAAGGCAGAATCATTTCCTAGCCCTTTGTCTATGCTAACTTCCACAGCATAAACAACCCTATATTCCAAATCCCCCTAAATCCCAGTCTCTTCTGCCAATTCTACACTTTAAGCTTATGGAATCACTCACATTTTAGGAATGGCAAAAATTATTATGTATGAAACATTACCAAACCAGTGATAATCAGCTGCTGACCAAGGTGCCAGTATGCCTCAGTACAATATATTTCAAGATAACATATTTTCCACTTTGCGTATGATTCCACAAATAATAACAGATCAGTGTCATCTAAAGGACAACCCCTCACTGGAGCAAGGACCTTTGATCGCCTTGTTTTCTTTGCCTGCATTAATCTGAAAATCTTGGTCACAGTATTGCAAAATGTAGAGACTCTTCAGTCCAGCATCTGTCACTGACAGGAAACTTTCCCTAAAATATATACAAAATGTTCTCTCTTGTACTTATTTCACATGATGCAACTGAAGTAATCCCATGCTATCTTAAGAGTTGCTTAATCATGTTAACCAGTTCCCCCTCCTGCTTTCTGGCTTTGCAGCTTTTTTTTCTGTTTTAACACCAAAACTAGCTAGTTCTGATTCTCAGAGCACGTGGTTCCCCAAGATGTAGCTCCGCAGCTCCCCAGGCATTTTCTGGAACTGCAGCCTTGGCTCCTGCTTCTCATTTGGAGCATTATCTTCTTTTGAAAATGTAACCCTTCCTCCCAGCTTCTTCCTCCTCTGCTCCATGATTGTGCCTTCTGAGCTTCTAGAACAAAGGTTACACTGATTTTTCCAGGGCAGTTTTAGCTAGCACTGCACACATGCCATTTCTGCTAAAACGGTGTAGGTTTGGTGGCACATGATTTTGCTGGAAAAAGAGACAGGGTTTGGCTTTGCTTTTTAACTTCAAGAGGTGAACCTTTCCATAGATGAAACCCGTTTTCCTCCCTTTGCCCCTTATCCCTTTTTCAGAGAGGACTCAGTACAGCCTCCTGATGATTCCAGGTCAGTATAGAAATGTCAAATTTGAGAATCTGATTATTTGTTTCTAGAGACCTTTAATAAAATAAAATAAAATAAAATAAAATAAAATAAAATAAAATAACTTATTTTGTCTTTCTTAATTATATGGTATCTTTAGGAGAGGCTGTGCAGACTAATTTTATTTTTTATATATATTTTATTGTAATATTTTAATGGTTTCTGGAATAAAGGTTAAAACCTGCCTGCCTACTTCCAGGAATACCATTCTCCATTAGAAAATAAAGCACTCCATTAGGTAGCATTAAGGATCACAAACAAGAGAGTATAAAAGAAAAACACCCACATTTAAAACATCAGGTCAGGAAGAAGTAGACAACTGCCACATTTCGGTTGTATAACACTTTCCCACTCCCAAGTGTGGCTGTTCTATTTCTGTAACAGATATTTTTTTCCATATGTTACAACTTCTACATTGTGACTGGCTCCACTGTAAACTCACAGAGATTAGGTTACAGTAGGACCTGTCATATAGCAATACAACAGGTTGAAGCAAACAAGTATTTAAATTGGGGTAATGGTTCATATATAGTAACAGAGAACGCTCTTTCATGTTTAGCATGTCACACTTCTTTTTTAGCTGTTATACGGATTTGCTCACACATCACTTTCAAGCAGAGAAGGAAAATTCAGCTTGGATTCTATGTTAAAATTAGCCAAACCTCCTGTCCTCACAGTAACATCTCTGATACCCAGTGTTTTGTTCAGAGGTACCTGGCTACATTTACACAAGTGAGCTCTGCAGTGCCAGTACTTGTTCTTTGGTTATGAGATCAATCAGAACACAGCAGCTCACGTCCATCCTACCCAGCTCTGCGAGCCTCTGAAATGGTGTGGCTGCACTCAAACTGCCTGCTGGGAACGGACTTGAGTTGGTCCTAACTCCTGCTCAGGAGCTGCTGCAGAAAGTGCCCTTTTGCCAGGCTCAGAACTATGTCTGGGTCATGGCATGGGCAAGACAGTCCCAGTACCCAGGCGCATCCCCAGACACCCCGCTGTGCAGTACACAGGAGTCTGGGACATGTAGAGTGGTCTGCAGAGCTGGGGTGTGTCTGTAGGTGGCAAAGCCGAGAATACATTGAGCCAAATTCTGCATTCACTAAACAGTCACTTCTGTGGATTTCTACTGGCAGGGGTTTTGACTCATAACTTCAAAGCAGCCCTGCACAATGAAAACTGAAATACGAACTAAGAACAGTTTCAGAGAGTAATGCAGTAGTAGCTAAAGTAACATGTGTGCCAGAGGACAGGATCTGGCTTGTGACTCCAGTAAAGCTGTGGGAACAACACAATTCCCATTTCTACTTCCATTACAATGAAATCGTACTGCTTTAGTGCTGATTTGATCTCCAGAAGTAAGGAAATGGAATAGTAAAATTCATAACTAAATATTTAGACTTTGAGATGCTTTCTACTTTTCAGAGCAGGTCTTACAGCATCTCAGAATACCATGCTGCTCCTTCTGTTTGGTGAGTAACAAGCGGCACAATTTGTATAAGAGAATTGACAGGCACTGTGTCAGAGTATACATAAAACTCAGTAAACTGAGAAAGGAGCATATAATAATTAATATGAGAAAAGATACTAAGGCGATTTCTTGACTTCCATGGTACAAAATAAGGTATTTGGATGTTGTTCACTGGGAGTATAGGGCAGCTTTTCATATTACCTCATAGCAACAATCTGTAGTTTACCCTTTGCAAATCAATAGAAAGAGAATGTTGTAGCCTTTGCCTTATTCAGCAGTATGCTTGGGTAAAGAAGAGTTCCTTCGAGAACCCAGTCTTCCCTATGTTATGGCAATGGTGTTACTAATGCAATCTTTAAATCATCTTAACTGCTTAAAAGACAGACTCTCATATGTAGGTGTATACGGGGTAAATAAAAACATGTTTTCCGTCAATGAGCAATAATGTTTATCCTGTGTACTTATAAAAGTATGAGAAATCTAATACACTTCCTCTTCTTAAGTGGAGCATCTGCATACAGGACAGTCAGTGAAGTTACTCTCTTCAGTTCACCCATGTGTTTTTTGTCTTTTGCTCTTTATTCTCCCTTTCAAACCCAAAAGGATATGGGATAGCAGCAGACTCACTGCTTAAGCAAACTAGTGTAAATGCAGAAAATTTAAAAGTGATCTTATCTTTCTTCCAGGCTCACCCTTGCTTTAAGAAACCATGCTGGAAGTCTCCTGCAAGAGCCATGGGAGCAACCTACCAGCCTGATTTGTAACGCCCAGGGCTGCAAGCACAGCATTTTACCCAGGCTCCTTCCCTTGTTATACACATACATACAAAGAGGATTCCAGATGGAGTTGGCAATTTGTTGGCTTGCCATCTGAACCAATCTCTCTGATACTATTTATAGAAGGTCTGCTTTTAAATGGGCTAGCTGATATTCTCATCCATCTCGCTGCAGCCCTTGACTCCAGGGACTGCCAGTGACTGTCACAGCCATGACACTTGGCAGGCCAGGTCCTCGGCTGGTATAAATCAGCACTGTTCTTGCTCACTGCTGCTAAGGATTTCACTTGACATTTTCACTACTGCTTGATTCATGCCCCAGATATCTGTCTCACATTCATGGGTTTACTTGCGTGTTTAGCAAAACCCTTAAATGCTTATTCTCGAATAATAGCTTGCTTCTAATTAAATATTTCAACTGAAGTGTCCTTTTAGAGAGCTTCCAAGCACTGAAGTGCTAAATGGTATATTGTAATTGAAATTATTGTTTTTAGTGAGTATAAACATTATTAAAATTTTCAGTTCAGTTACTGTATGTTGGAAATTTTTCTGAGATCTCATCACTATCAGAAAAGTATAATTTCTATCATACAGAAATAAATTTGTAGGCAAAAGCAACATGTATTCTTATTTACATTATGTTGCAAACTGACAGACAATAGGTAACTATCATTATTCCCCTTTATAAAAAATGAGAAGTTATTGTCCATTATAGTTTATTTAAAAAGAGTTACTAATTTCTATTCAAGTTTTTGCTCTAACTTTATGCTGGAGATGCACAAAACAAACTGATTGCCCTAGGAAAATGTGGCCCAACAAGAAACAGTATTCAGCATTCTTTGGTCTGTACCACTGTTTGGTTTTTTGAACCGAGAAGCAGCACAATTTGGAATATTAAATGTAATTTTCAGCTGTAATCTGCCACTGCAGCTGGTGGCCCACAAAAATGCCCAGGGATATTTGAAAGCTATTATAGCAGAACTCACTCATATTCTAAATCACTGTAAAGCTTCCTTTTCCCTGGACTGCCATATGGAGTGTTTTGGATATATTCTTGGGCCTCCTCCTCCCTCAAAAGGCAAGGAAATAACCTGTGGTGGATGGAATTTAAACCAATATCTGTATTACCTAAGAAATACATGGCTCAATTCTGTATCTAACTTAAGCTTCTTGTCTTCCCAAACATTTGCCAATCCATTTAATTGAAAGAGCATCAGCGCACTCAGTAAAGAAATCAAGAAAATACTACTGGACAATACAGCATGGAATCTGCTCTTTTATTCATGTGGTTCTTTGAAAGAAATACCTTCCAGAAACAATTAATAAAATGTTTGCCTAATGTCATAGTTAAGCATCAACACATAAGCAAGTTTTAGTGCACTGCTTCTCCACGTGGCCTGCCTGACCTTGTAGCAGTTCTAAAGTGTACTAAAAGGTTACTTGGCCATAAATTTTAAAATAGTCAGCAAAAGCAAGGAAACAAACGAAGGAAATAAGTCCTTGTATCAATGTGCAGTAAAATAAATATTTAAGGAAGGTGCCTCTCTTTGACAGAGGATTATTTTTTCTTTCCTTTACAGTGCTATACATGTAATAGCAGCAATACTGCATGCTACTGATCATCATCTCTTACTGTGTTTTATTTCCACCCAGAAAGAATTGCATACCCATAGTATAACTAATAGTGCCTTTTTCACAGCCACTTCAACCAGCAGCCTCTGTTCATCTGACAAGTGTGCTGACTAGTTCCAGCAGTGGTGACCTTTGCATGGGCTCACTGAGATCACAGGCTCAGTTCTCATAATCTTCAAAGAAGCCTTCACCTGTAAACAAGACTATTTCAATGCTAACTCTCATCTTTGCTCCATGGAAGAAATCCCATAACAAAGTTATCCATTGCAGTACTAACATGACTAAACAATGAAGAATCTGCTCTGGTATAATTAAATAGATTATTTAGCCTAAAAATGCACAAATGGCTCATACAATGCCCTTCACAGAAGAAATGAGGTATAAGCTTGCATTACTTGTTTCATTTTTTTCCGTGGCTCTTAACATTCCCAGACTGGCATTAATTATAACTTCTTTGTCAATAAATCAATTTCTGGTATTCTCAGAGAATTATGGTTTTGCAGATCAGAAGAGGATGGGGAAGCATACAAGTATGAAGATAACCTTCTTGTGAAATATAAGCATGATAAATGGTGCAGGATGTTGGAAGTTAGTCAACCAATGAGAAGTACAGCACTTTATCCTGTGGGGCAGAAGCTGTATGAGGCAATACAACTGAGAGAGATGGCAAAAGGGAGATACATAGTCCATATACATCTCAGAGATTCATCCTTCAAACCATTCTTGCTGCAGTCCACGAAAGTGCTGGACTACAGTCAGGCAGATTCTCCCTGTTCTCTCCATCTGACCAAGGGTAGGTACAGAGGCATCATTTCACTGTCCTGAGAATGCTGAACTTAGTGGGAAGGCTGGCCCATCTGGTGTCTACATGATTTAGTGTTTGATCCACAAGTATCAGTGTATCAATCTGCACAAAACAGCTTATTACTTTAGACACAGCAAAATCCCTTTCATTGCACCAAGGGAGTAGTGAAGTTTTGCATTATCTCAATATAAATATTACTAATAGAGTCTTTTGAGAAAGACACTATAATCAACCTATTCTGGTCAGTGTTCCTGCCCTTGCCCAACTAATCCTTCTCACATGCAAGGAAAGCTTCAGCTCCTTGTCTCCCCAGCATCCTCTGCGGCAGCAGGCAGCCAGCATCACCACATGTGCACATGTTCACAAGGTACTGAGGCTGCTCAGCACTCTCCAAGACTGACCCTGTGCATTTCTGAAACAACAGATACTCTCTACTAGATCCAGTCATACAATGGAAGAAGTTATTGTGGCTAGGTGATGGTTACCATCATGTGTCCTCGTATGATCACGTACTTCTTACTAGAACTCACTATGAAAGACAGCAGCTTGTAGCAACACACTGCAAAGCACAGGCAGGGTTACCAAAAGTGTGGCCAGTTTTCATCTTGGTATCAAGGAAGGCACATAGTGGGTAAAGAGGAATGTGATCATAGTGAAGGTGAAAGCAAAACACAAGAGTTATCTTACGCCCCCTCTGCCAGTCAATTTAAGCAGATATAAAATATATATATATAATTCTCTCTCTCCCAATGTGTTTGAGACCTAATACAGTTGCAGAGGTACTGACAGTAAAATAATAGTGGCATATGACTAGACGATGGTACACTTCACCTCAATACGGAAGATACATGCAATTTCAACAACATAGGAAGAATCTTCTGCAAAACATTGTATCATCTGATAGCCGAAAAGATCCTTATTTTTTCCACCTGCTTCAAGTGATGGTCTGGCAAATACACTGACCGTAAGATGGACATTTAGCTATTTATTGTTGAATACTTCAGATAATGGATAGTCTAGATAAACCTGACAGGAACAAACTGCCCCAAAAAACATCCAGGAGGGAAGTTTTAAGAGGATCTTAGCCATCATCACAAATATTTTCTGTAGCCAGTTCCCAGTGGTACCAGGGGAACACAGAAAACAACCAAGATACTGCACTAAAAGCAGGCTGCCCTGAGGGACCTGGGCAGTTCTCATCTTGCTACAAAGTCACAAATCACTGGGGGCTGGTTCTTTGCTGACACATTTCTTGAAAGGTGATCATTAAGTTAATTGAAGTTCCAACTCTACCAACATGGAGTCAATTTTAGCAATCTCATCTCCATTTCAAAGTTTCTCATTAGGGTTTTTTAAACTTTTTTATTACTTTTTTAAAATTTTCTCATCTCTTAGCGTGATCAAGAAGTGTTGGTACCTGTTCCATCATGAAACTCATCATAGTCACCTATACCAATGAGCTAGTCCTGGTCTTCTGCTTGCTACAGCTGAAATGAAATCTCTTCCTAACTTTTCACGGGTAATTCTTCAAGTCATAATACAAACAGGTTTGGTTAAGGGCTTTGCTCAAGTTTCTCAGTGTTCAGTACTTTCGGATCACTGTGGTCCAAAGCACTCACACATGTCTTCATCTCAGACATAACTGCAAGTTATAAAGATTAGACTTTTAACTGAATTTACAATTTTCATTGTTTCAGAACAGTTACAAATTAGCCTGGATATTTTTTTGATTATGAACCAAAGAACTCCCTCTCTTTCCTTATGTTTCCTTTCAGCGAAAAAGCAGTTCTGCCGTATCTCTAAAGAAATTCTATCATAAACACTGCTGCTTTTTTCCCCACCAGTAACATAACTTAATAGCAAGGCAACCACATTTGACTTGATTTATGTCCAGAATTTCAGGTTGCAATAAATTTTACAGAAAGCATCCTGCCAGGAAGGAGGAAGAGAGCCTAACATCTGCAATTTAATAGTTTATAGAGCAAGACACTCTGCTGCATACTCATCAAATAGTAAAACATAGCTTAGTTGTAAAAACAATTCTGTGCTTCAAAATTAAAAAAAAGAGAACAAACCCAAAACAACAAACAAAACACCAAAATGCAACAAAACAAAAACCAAACAAGCAAAACCCAAAACAAACCAACAAACCCCACCACAAACCCAAAAATATAGAGGCAATTTCATTTCAAGGAGAATTGCCTAAGGATGCATCTAACATAATTTTAAAACCTCCCCAATTTCACAGTCACTATTACTTTTATTCTCTTAAAGATTACTATATTCTTTTTTTGAGGCCACAAATAGGCATCCACTGCTGAAGGCTCTTAAAAAATCTCTTTCCTCCTCTTCCTCCACCTCTGCCTGTGTATATCTTGCGTATAAGAGTGAATGTATGTGTAGGAGTGAAGAAACAACATCACACACAGAGATTGGCAAGACACAAAAGAGTATAAGCACTAAAGAATGGAGTGTATTTAGGACTCACCAAGCTTATCTGATGAGTGTGTTTTCACATTCTGGGAAGAAGGGAAAATGATAATGTCTTTCTTTATATTGCCACAGCAGGTATCACTCTGATCAACTAAGAGTTAAAAGCTCACAAGGAAAAGGACATACAACCTGCAGGACAGGGAGCTACCAGTATTGGAAACCAGTTGGACAGCCTGGCAAATGTACAAAGGCTGTTCAAAAACAGGGACTGACTTACTATTTGTGTAGGGAAATCTGTCCTTTCTCTCCTGACAAAGCCAGATAATGCATCCTTTGTACTATAGCCACATAAATGCAAAATAATTCATAACTTACAATGAACTGCAAATTTGACCAAGCCATTGACTGGCAAATATAACTTTCAGGACTTTCAAAATCAGTGTAAGAACTAAATAAAATAAGTGGATGTCATTCACTAAACTTTTATCCTCAGCAACCAAGCCCTAGTTCGCTGCAGTTGGGTAATTTTTGGTCAGGCCCAAAAAAGTAAGATCTGGCCTGAATGTTGCTGGCCTGGCTGTGTGTTGGAGCTCTCCTGGTTCCTGTGCACAGGGTACATAGCCCCAGGCTCTGTGCTCTTTTACTTATTTCCACAACTATTTGCATGTGTTACATTCAATATGGTGCGCCATAAGCAATAGCGTATAATAGCTATCAAATAAATTAAGTGCTTAATTTCATTAAATCAAAACATGTAAAAGTGCTCACATTATTCTTCCCTGCCCTCTCAAGTTGTGAATTACATCTTTCAGAATGCAGATAAGTTTTGCATTCTATTTTGATATGACCAGACTTATTTCATGTCAATAACTGCCTGACATGGGAATTCTGTATGCATCCAATATTCAACAGCCTTTTTTAACAATTTCTGGCCGGTACAACAAAGACTTTAACCTCTGCTTGCCTATTAGGTAGCAAATGGGCTAACACATGTGCAGCTAAAATGAAGTGTAACAATGTTCATTTTGTAAAATGCTTTCTTCTATGCCACATTAAAAAGTGCTATCCTATGAAGTTTAAATAAACAAACTACTTTAGACCAAGCTTTCAACGGTCATCAGTAAGCTTTCAATGACATAACTTCAAAAAGCAGTTAAAGATCATTTGAGATCATTTCTAAAATGAAAAAGTACTTATTTAGCATTAACACAAGCAAATCAATACCAGCTTTAACTCCAGGGTTATCATACAGGGAATTGCTTCATGAAGAATTAATTGTTTGACTATACACTAGCCCTTTTTTGGAATAAACACTCTTTCAAAAGCTCCTCCTTAAACATAGCAAGCCAAATTTTGAAACCCCCACCAACCTCACTGGAATGTAAGAAATCTGAATGAGAAGAAATACAGTTGGGATTTTTTATTGTGTTGCTTGTTTTTAAAAAACAAACAAACAAACAAAACCCAGATGTTTATCTTAGGACTTTTTATTTTGAAAAAAATTACAAAAAAAAAGAAGAAAATCTTCATAACTTTAATATAATTTCAAAATTCATGTAACCTCAAA
Source organism: Coracopsis vasa (assembly GCA_026283785.1). Taxonomy (NCBI): domain Eukaryota; kingdom Metazoa; phylum Chordata; class Aves; order Psittaciformes; family Psittacidae; genus Coracopsis; species Coracopsis vasa. Next base: position 42,925 of record JANHGB010017651.1, on the reverse strand, counting down.
AACTATTATTTCCATTCACAAGCATAATTTCAATCAAATTTATAGGAACCTGAGGGATCTCTTGCACAAGATCAGGATAATAATATTGATATGGCTTCATCTAATGTACCTAAAACCCAAGAAAAAGCCATTAAGCCACTGGTTATTTAAGAAGAGTTGTCTGGTAAAGGTCTCTGCGCAGGATGCATAGATGAGTAGACATAAAGGAAGCCCTTGGAGATGCTGAATCAGGTGTCTGCATCACTGTAGAGAGGTTACATGACCGTTCACTGAGACAACTGAAAGAATAGGCTGTGAAGGTCCTAAATGTCTAAATTACAACAACTTCACTTGTGCCTCTGTTCCACAAACAGTGGTGAGGACAGATCCTTGCTTCCTTCCCTTCTCTGCAGAATACCCTAGCTCTTTGCTCCTCAGAGTACATTCTGAGAACTGATTTCTATCAAGTGTGGTGGAAAACCTCTTTAGTTAGTTAGTACTCAATAAACATTCTATTTGTTGGTATGGTTAATAAGATTCTTCACCAAATATGTATTTAAGCATTGCCAGATGTTAGCAGAGATACTAAATGTTTACATGGATTCAAGAGGTCACTGGAAAAATTCTTGGAAGAAAAATTTATTACAGACTTCTAATTATCAAGGATGCCACCCCACTTCACAAAGTCTAGAAATTGCAGCACCGGGGCTGTATTTTGAGAAAATACCTTCGTACGCCTGCCCTTTCGTAATGGTTTTACAAAGCACCCTGTGCCTATGATGCTGGGGAGAGGGATCTTAAACCTGGTCCAGAACCATTCTCTTATGGTCTTACTATAACCATAACTTGTCTAAATGTTTTCCAAGGTTATACCTGTATCTGAAGAGAACAAAGAGAACAAAGAGGGATGTGAAATACATACTGTGTGTACATTACAAGATGTAAGGAAGTGGCTGTTCAAACTTAATAACACAACTTAGCTTCCATTTGTCAGTACTTTGGTGCATTTCAGTCATAGGCATCTCTTAATTTCTGAATTTCTTTCTTTTTTTCCTATTTTTTCTTTAAACAACGAAGGTTAGGTAATAAGTTGAGGCTGAATTCAATCCAGACTTCATGTAAAATAGATCTAAATTAAAATTTCAGTAAGCACACCATGAAAGCAGTGAGCTTTTACTTCATTCAACACAAATACATACTATGCAACAGTACCAGATAGTATAATCCACTACACCTTTTGAAATGACGCTATACATGAAATGAAAACATTTTCTTACTGAGTAAGCAATGAAATCTCAGCAATTCAATAACTGGTATTTGTCAGCTGTGTTTAACTTGAAGAACCTCAGATGAAACAAAACTTACAGGAAGACTATAATGAAGTTTGGACTTTTTCATCTTCACTGTCACCAAAGCAAGTCAGGTTGTCTGGCAAGTTGTTGTTTGCTGCAAATGTTTGCCTTTATTTAATGTACTTTTTGTTTCTCATATACAATAATCACATGATCGTGATTTGCACCTGCATGTTTGCTAACCAGGATAATTTAGTGATGATAAAAAGCCCAGGTTAATTTCCCAACACAATCAGTTTAAAGGCCATCATGATAACATGACAGGAAGATAAAAATGGATGTGAAAGTCATTCCCTTCCTCCTGTTCTGTGTGTCCAGCTTCAGGCTGCCTGTCTGTCTGGGGCACAGCCATGCTGGATACACGGCAGTATTTCCTCCCACTGCCCAGAGGGAGAAACAGGTGAGGCAGAAGAGGTGGAGGGTGGCCAAGGGACTAGATGAAAGGAGAGCCCTTTCTTTTCTCTCACTTTCCTCCAGACTGGGCTGGACTACCGGAAAAGCCAATCATATCCACCGTGCTTGTCACATACTTCCTCTATCTCTCCGTCTTTAAGGTGTCTCAGTCTATCTTACTCCCCAAGGAACACTGGTAAAACAGTGCCACACCTACTTTTTCTCATCTCAGACACCGCTCTCCTACCTTGTCCATAGCCAAACCTTGCTTCAGATTCCCACTGCCCTTCAACTATCCTTTTTGTCCCTTCCTCCACTCTCAGGGGTTTGTGCCACACCTTTCAGTTGCTACATGCCAAAAGCCCACCTCTTCCAAAAGCCTTTGTGACTTTGCATGCAGTGACATCACCCGAATGATTTTTTTCAACTACAAGCAGTTCGAGGTCATGCTACGCTAAACATTACATACAGAGTATATTCCATGCACTCACAGGAGCTCATATGAAGAAAGCTGGTGCATGACAGGTAATGCAAGAAAAGTTGAATAGCAATGAAGTGAGGGGACCGAGAGAAGCAGGACGCAGAAGAATCTATTGCTTTTTTTTGTATCTTGTATTCTGTGTCAACAGAGCAAGCTTAAAAACAGTTGGTATTTGTTGTCTTCACCTGCTCTGTATATTAGAACTGAGATGCACTAACTACTTGCTTTTCTATACTGGCTATGTGATTAAAAAGTTCTGAAATGTAAAAACTTCCTAGCCATTTTCCCCATGCAAAACTTGCAACATTTACTCTCATACCGTGACCTGTGAAGGAAAGATATTTTAAAACAGCCAACTCATTTTCTTGAGGTTTTCTTCTAGATTTCTTGCACTACTGGTGTACACATTTACTTTTACTTTTTAAACTCTCATTTTATTCATGCCTAGGCAGATTTTCCTGAGTATCAAGAGTGAAATATAAACCAGATCAGAAAACTGGATTTTCTAGCCTACAGCTAATGAATTACATGAATTTAGTTAAAACTCATTTCAGACACAATGTGACAGAAATTTGGCTGTATCTTCTAGAAGAAAGGTTGAAAATATTTCACTGAGCAAAAAGTCAACAGTAAATATTTTATTGTGTAACCAAACTGAGGACAAACATCATTTTCAGCACATCATTTAACAGAAACAGCATTGCAGCCAAATTAGCTATCTTGATTCAGTGCACCAAAGGATAAGGCAATCAGAACTGCTTCCTCTAATTCAACTTGTATTTACTTAACTAAAAGCAAAACCAGAGATACATACTTGCTAGTCACTCCAGGCACTACCAGATGAATACACAGAGATAAAGTGTAACTATTACCTCACTCATCTGAAAACTGCACATCCAACCAACACCCAAATTGAAAACGTACTGATGGTTTCCTTCACTATCCCTCAACATTGCCACCAACAAAATATCCATTCAATCTGTTGCTAATGACCATTAGCATCAAACCGTTCTCTTACTCTGAATTGCACTTGTGAAAATCGCACTTGCATTTCGTCCTTTTTCACCTCTTACTCTACATCACACTTACCAAAAAAGGAAGATTAAAATGCTCACTTTGGCTACATTTGCACAGAGGAATGGGTGCCAAGAATGCTCAGAAACAAAATCAGACATGATGACTTATCTCTATTACAGAGAAACCTTAATCTGCTTAGTGGAAATGCTGCCCGATTTGTCTCCACCTATCCCCACCCTTTCTCTAAAAAGCAGGCGGTTAATTTTCCAAGAGGAAACCCCAAACCCCAGGAACGCCGCCCGCTCCTATCCCCGCAGCTCTCCCCTCCCCGCGGCGGCAGCTGCCCGCAGCCGCTGCTGCCCACTTACTGATTTTTTCCTCCCCTCTGGAGAAAGGGAAGCAGCAGAGCTGGCCCATGGCATTTACTGCTCTCTTCTTCCTCGTCCCCCCCCGCAAGCTGCAGATCAGGCTGTAGTCCGTGCAAAACCTGCTTGTTCTGCTCGAGGAGAAGCGGGGGACCCGGAGAGAGCGGTAGGGCCGGCCCCGCCCCGCTCCGCCCCTCGGCTCTGCTCCGCTTCGGCACTGGCACTGGCAGCCCCAACCCCGGCCCCGGTGGGGGACCGGGCACCACTCACACCCCGCGCCCTCCTTCTTGCCACGCACTGTGTCTTAAAAGACAGCTGCCCGGTCTTCCCTTGCTCGCTCTTTTGCTAAAGGAAGGATGGGCACTCAAAAAAATCGGCACCCTGCGGCCACATTAAATAAGGCACCGGGGAGTTAAAAGCGACAGTGTGGCCGGGTGCCGCCTGACACCACAGTTCCCCGCCCCTCCCCAAAAGCGTGCTGAGAAAGGAGATAAAATATGGCTAAGTATATATTAAGCATATATGTTAAGTATTTATACTTAATAAAGGGGCTCTCTCCTTTCCCCCAGAAACAAAACTGAGATTGTAAGACTATAAGCAAGGAAAAAGCTGGTGGAAGAAAGATGCGGAGACCCTTTTTAGCAGGGGCTGTTGTGATAGCACAAAGGGGAATGATTTTAAACTAAAAGAGGGGAAATTCAGACTGAATGTGAGGAAGAAATTCTTCACAATGAGGGTGGTGAAACACTGGAACAGGCTGCCCAGAGAGGTGGGGCATGTGCCATCCCTGGAGACATTCACGGCCAGGCTGGATGTGGTTCTGGACAACCTTAACTAGATAATGTCCCTGTGCACTGCAGGGGGTTTGGACTGAATGACCTTTGAAGGTCCCTTCCAACCCAACTATTCTATGATTCTATGGAGAGGCGGGAGAGGCAGCAGCCCTAGCAGGAGATGCTGAGAAACAAACTGGGATTATTGCTCCTGTATCAGTGGGGATTCCATACCCACTACAGCAGAGACAGAGCTGGTCACCTTCAACCCTGGTCACCAGCCTTCCCTTCCAGCATGGTGTGGGTTACAGGTATGGGGGGTGAAGGTCACCTGGGGATGTAATGAACTTTGGCTTCTCTCAGGTAATAAAAAACTAATGGAATGCAACATCAGTAAGGAGCAAATTAGTGATTAAAGAGGAAAAATAATCAGGGAGTCCCAACATTACCCAACACAGTCATTAATTACTCAAAAGTAAATAAGTAATAAAACACCTAAGAATGGAAGCTTGGCACACACAGTGAGACAGGACGGCAAATGAGCACAGCCCGAATGGCTTGGCCAACTGGGTCTATTCATTCAAAGTATGTAAATAAAGCCAAATGTAAACACATGCATTTTGTTTAAGTATTCTTGCATTCACCAGAACCAAACCCACCCGCTTCCTACCCTGTGTTCTGGTTCATTGAATTTTAAAGGAATTAGATAAATACTACCGGGGTGTTCACAGGCTGTTGGCTATAGAAGCATCCTTGCAGGGTAAGCTAATTGTGAACATCCCAGCTTTTGCTGCAAATAGCTGTCATCACCAACTGTTCTGTTAGACAACAAAGAAAGCACATGAGGTATGTTGCTGAGAAGTAGCTCTTTGGTGTCCTGTGAACTGCTATGGAAGACTGACCCACAGTAAGCCATTGAGAACAACAACAGCCGCTGGATGCCCTCTGGCTCTTGAAAGCTGAGCTCATACTGCAATTTTTCCTTCACTGTGGGAATTAATAGAATCTCTCTCTTCTACCTGGATGTCTATTTCTGCTAACGTGGATATTTAATATTTTGAGACTTCTACATCTGTTTAATTTACCAGAAATTTGCCAACAATTCTTAATGTTATTGCTGTAATGGGCAGATAACACACACACATACGCATCATTAGGCTACTAACGAACACATGCACATATGCCTAGAACTGTGGGATTACAGTCTAGAAAGTCTGCACACAATTTCCTGCCCAGGAGATCCAGGAAAACCATGGTGTTTCACTGAAAGACCATCTGCATGCACTGGAAAAGCAGCCTTTCATGTCTGCAGTCACTTTGCCTTTGAAAGTTTTTTTTTTTGTGTTTATAATGTTAAAAAAAAAAAAAAGAAAAGAGAAGAAACCAAATCTAGACATACTTTCTATTAAAAGACCTACTCTTGCACACCTCCTCTGATAGTATCTGCAGGTCACTGATACATTTTGAGTATTGATACATTTTGGGTATTGAACGTAACAGAGGGCCTGTGACAGCAATGGTTCTTAACATTTAATATTAATATGAAGGATGGATAAAGTGTGTACTTGTTTTCCTTATCACACCAATAAAATAAACAATAAGATTTAGATGGCTTCTTTTTATATTCTTGTTTGTCTACTAAAGACCAGTATTTACAGTTGAATAAAGAATCCATTTATCACAAAATGAGGGTATGAATTCTGCTACTATTAACCTGCATTTTTATAGTGCTTCAGTTTGTGTGACACCAATAATTTCACCAGTAGCAGAAATTCCCCACAAAAATGTCTAGTGCTTCATATTCAAACTACTATTTGATTCACAAAATTATATGTTTGTTTTCCTACATGTAAAAATCTCAGACTGGAGAATCCTATGAATATTTCAGATTTCTTAGAGAGATAAGTCAGCTTATATAGGAAGAACAAGTATAATATATTTAATATATTTGTAGGGTATGGCTCCCTATGAAAACAGAACTCTCTTTAGTTTAAGTATTATTCCAGTACTAACATGCATTAAAATAACACTAAGAGGTTGTAATTTTTTTTTATTCTTTTCCATCACTACTCTGTTATTAACAATACTTAAATCATTTACTTTTTTAAGAAATACTACTTCCAGTAGCAGAAACAAAATATCAGGATGGTATGCAAGTTTTTAAAATAACTGTAAGTTATTAAATTCTATATTCATAGAAATTCATTTCAGCTGTGCAATTGCCTCACTCGAGAAGATGCTGCCAGCCTAACCAAGAGCAAAAAAGAAAGAACATGACCCATATTCTACAATATCAGTGAATTAAACATGAATACTACAGGGCATAAGTGAAGCCAGTCATCAAAGCACAGAGAGACTATTTCTAAGAGTGAGCAGTGTCTTCCATTCTACTCAGGATCAAAACAAGAACACAGGCAACATTTTAGGCAAGAAAACAAATATTCTCCACCAGCAAAAATTCAAAAAAAAACCACAACCAGAAACCAAAAAAAACATTAGAAACATTCAAGTAATATACCCAATGATATTTTTTGGGTTTATCTAGGCATAATCTCCTTCTATAGACTGATCACATCTACATAGAATCTAAATGAATATAAAACTCCCAGTGTGGTCTTTTGACAAGCATATTTAACAAAGCAGCATAGAAAGCATAAAGTCCTCCTGTACTTAAAATGAAGCATCCTTCTGTTAAAACTATAGTTCTTATTGATCACTTTCTAGGCAGTCCTGGCAATCCATGAATGTCAGGCTGATAATACTCTATTAAGCAATTCTGGAATAGTCATAACCAGTGACAGATGTCTTTCATCCATCTACTAGCCATCTTTTAGCTAAAACTAATTTTAAAACAAAACACATAAGCACATATGTGGATACAGGGAAGAAAAAAGAGGATTCAGGGAAGATGCTGGCTTTTTAACACTGGCTAGATCAATGCACATTCTCTAACTTTAAAGATGCGGGTAGGGACCATGAAGTCAATGGAAACCTCCAGAGCTTCATTCACCTTAAGAACTGGTCCATTGTAAGTATTTGGGCATATATTTAGTAAGAAAAGCAGGCCTGATCACATTTTCAGTGTTTTGCTAGCTCAAGGTCTGTAGTATGTTCTGTTTGACATCTCTTGAAATTTTGGTGAGATATACAACGTACATTTTGAGAGAAGTTACAGCACAGTGTCACAGCTTTCAGCTGTCTCAGGTATGTAAGTGTGACTGGATACAGAATAGTAATAACTCTAGCCACATGAGGCCTAAACAGCCAAAGTATTATTAAAAGTGAACAATCCCCAAAAGACATTGGCATGTATTTTGCTGGGAGGTGGAGAAGCGGAAGCGCACCTTGGGATTGAAATTAAGGGGTGGAATGTTTTCCAGGTGAGGAGCAGCAAGGTGCTATCCGTTACCAAGCCCGGACAGCACTGTCTAGACTAGCCACAACAAACTGGTGCGGAACCAGCAAACAGAAATACTGGCTGTCACCAAGCAAAACCTGTAATTTTGAATCTTGGAAAGTGTCTCTTTTCAGAGCAGATAAGGACTAAGAGAAACTAAAAGGTTTTCGTTCTAAGCAGAGGTAATTTCAGCCTTCTTAAGGCCCCTGAATACTGTTCAGCTGATGCAGAAGGAACCTAGCAGAGTTTTTTTTTGATTATGCTTGTGGTGCAAATTATGTATGAAGTGGGTGAGGAAGAAAAGCTGATCTGCATTTCAACTTAAAACTATTTCTGCACTTAAAACTTAAGCTGTTCTGAAGCCTACATATATAAACACACATACATGCACAGAGTGCAAAAGACAGTGTGTCACTGTCAATGTTGTTTTGGGAGCACCTACCAAATCAGACTTACAATTCCCACCCAGAAGAAAAACCAGGGATAAACAAGTCACCTGTTGGACTCCCCAAAATGCAAACATTTTCCTACTGTGTTTGATGGTGCAGACTACACTCCCATTTCTTTCTGATACTTGGTTTGTAATACAATGTGTAATTTATCAAATTTTCAATTGCGTCCTTCTGAGAACACTTCCAATTCTTTTTTTCTTTTCTGGAGAAAAAGCTTAAATGACTAAATTACTTTTAAAGTATTTGATTTTCTCATTCTCCAATGGCTTAAAGATATTCCTAGAAACATGCATTATAAAGAAAAAAATGATAATGAGTTGGCATTTGCATTCTAAACCAGAAGTGCCTAATTTGGTTCTGCTTTTTAAAACCACATTAAAATACTTCCAGGGAAGTCTCACCACTAATATGTGTTTTACAACACTGCCTTCTAGAGAGAGAATGTTGCTCTTATTCACTGTGAATCACTATTTCTGGAGTTTCATTTGCTGAACACATTGTACCTTTACAGCAATGGCTGGGACACCAGCCACAGATATGCCTGTCTTCTGTTTTAAGTGCAACCTCAGTATGAGGCTCAAGACCAAATCTGCCAACTGTCCGGACTGTTACTGTCAGGAATACATTCAGAGTTGTGTTTAGAGTAAGCCATTCAGCACCTCTGGGTGAAAACCGCACATATATTCAAGGTTTGCAGAGTACTCATGGCACACTTCTTTGCAGAGTGGATGTGTCTGTTTGTGGTGTGTACATCCGAGGTGTCCCATTTAATCCTGCAATGATTTTGCCTAACTGAGTGCAGGTGTACAAGATGGACTTCATAGTGGACCCCAGCATACATGAATGTGTCCCCCTTGACATGTGACACTTGCAGGTAAGTGACAAGACAATGATAATATGAAATGCTGGGGCAAGGTACATCTCATATTTCAGGGCCTTCCCAAGGCTCACCTTACAAGGCTAAGCCTCTGAAGTCTATCAAGCATTCATTTAATTCAATTTTCAGCTAGTTCATGTGGAAAAGAAAGATTATGGAATGTGTAAAAGTTGGAGGACAAAAAAACTAAAGGATACGTTAGCTATTGTGGGGGAAAACCTCTTCAAAATCACAAAAAGAAACTGAATATCTTAATTTTATACAAATTATTAAATGCCCTTTTCAAAAAAATAGTGCAATTTAAGTCAAGGCAAAAATTTTAGTACTTATATACTTTTCCCTTCTAAAATTTCAAAGGTGAACTGAACAGTTGAGATAATAAGGCTTGAAAAGAGCTATGTTCATAGCCTGGCAGTCTCTCAATGATCCTGCCAAGCCGTAAGTAGCTAGAGGCAGCTATCATTGTCTGATGATGGCTTACTGAGAGAACCTGACAGTGAGAACACAAAAAAAGTTTTCAGGAGAATATGAAAACTCTCCCTTACTTTCAACTTATTTACTACAGCAAAATAATTATCTTTTTTTTTCTTATGTGTATAAAAATTAAACAAGAGACAGATGTGGCAGTTGCAAGGCTCTAATGACTATGTTCTGATATCTACATTGGTATAAACCTTAATTTCAAACAAATAATCACTATGCTGCAATAACTGCCCTTTTTTAAGAGGAATTCCAACATTCCAAAGCTGCTGTTTTGAATAGTTTCTTTACTTTCCTGATTACATTTAGCATTTTTAAATGCTTATTTTGGAGAACAAGAAAACCTGGCTACCAAGAAAAAGAAATTAGAGGTCTGTTCTTGTCCTTCCTTCCCTTGACAAATTTTTACACTTAAAATAAAATGCAATATGAACACAGCACAGTGAGATACTTTTTGCAATACATATATATTATTGATCACATGGTAAAACTTGCTTTCTGGAACACTGAGTGTTATGCATAGCCTAGAACAACAATTCTTGGTAAAAGCAAAAAAAAGTTAATTTTCCACTAGAAATGAATTTTTTTTTTAAGACAAAAAAAGTGACTACTAATATTCTTTCCCTTCAAAGTCTGTCAATAAAGTCAGTGAAATGCACCGTCGTTGTACCACAGTGTGTCAGATCTGCTAGTGTTGCTGAACGCAGTCAGTATTTTATTGCTGATGTACTGCTCTTTATTATCGTTCTATACCAGAATTATTCTGGGATTTGTATCACTTACGTCAGTTGGCTCACTCACTGTGCCCAAAATTTAGCTGGCATAAGGTTGCACAGGGAGGTCATGATTACAGCCCGCTTTCCATTCCTGTTGCAACACTCCTCAGTGTTGCAACTTTTCTCCAATCTACATTGGAGCTCCACAGACTGATTTGTTGTTTGACTGATTTGTTGAGAATATTACAAAGTTCATTTTCTCCTGCTTGTTACAGCTGTTGGTAAGAATGCAATTCAGGATAGAGCTGAGATTTAAGGTAGTCCTTAATTCTCATTTATTTAAGAGGTACTTGATAGTACAACAGCAGAAGGCTCCTTAAATGTGTATTTTTACAGTCAGAAAAAAAAAGTAAATGTTGAACAGACAGTTGCCCTATGCTCTTTGAAGCTCTGGAAATCAGCAGTAATAGGTTATTTCTGCTGACTTTCTGGTGACAACAAAATCCCAGCATTTTAGGTCAATTTTCGATCTTTTGCCCTTTTATTCTGCTATGCCAGTGAAAATGTGGTATTTGGTGCTGTGCAAATAAATACTCAGCATTATAGAACATGAAGGGACAGATGCTAGTTACTGTACATTACAGCTATGTTTTTAAGATTGTATCAAAGGCTTTTCATGAGTCAGCAAAGGAACCCATGTAAAACTTGTATTTAATAAACACAGCAAATGAAGTTTTGATGTTGTCAGCTGATAGCACTTGATAGATTGCTGCACCTTAACATGGTTCACTGAAATCCACCTGTGTGCTGTCATCTGCTTTCATAAACTCCATAGCTAACCAAGGAACACACATTAACCAATCTGTTTGTTCAGATTATAAAAAAAAAACCAACATTCTGAGAAAAAAGGATTAACCCTTGACTCCCTTTCCTTTGAAAAAACATATTTCACCTCTAAGATTTCCAGAAAAGGAATCTCTAGATTTGAATATATCCTTAAACACATCCTTTTCTTTCACAGCCAACAGTCCTTTGAAAAAAAGAGCCACAGTGGGAAAAAGGCCTGTGAATGGAGCAGTGGGAAAAAACGATGCTCTGATCAGTGACTAGGTATACTAAAGAGAATCCTCAATTTTAAGTGGTTGACATATGGCACACATATGAAACATGCAAAAAGTAAGATTAATGACCAAGACTGATCCCCAGAGGAACTCTAGCTTCCTTCACGCCAGTGAGATGAAAAAGTAGCTTAGTCTTCCAAGCATTTAATTCTCCACCACTGCCAGGGCTTTGATCACTGGCAGCAGGTAAACATCCTTGATCCATGCCTGCACCACGCACCTGTAAGACTCCATAGGAAAGTCATCTTTGCAGCCTACCTAAACCCATTCGGCTCAGCAAAGGGCCAGATGCGCTAACAGCCCACACTATACCAGAGATCAGGCTAGACTATGGAACCATCTCTGGCTTTATATTTCATGCAGCTTCAACAGCTATTTTTGAGAAATTCAGCAGTCTCCACCTTGAGTTTCAAACAGAAGTCAAGTACGCATCCTTCAGGCTGCCCTCATTTTAGTTGTTCATGTGCAGCACCGTATCTTTCATCTGAGATGCACCACGTAATTTCAAGCAGTATGTACAAGGTTAAGCCCGTATCTATGCCAGCTAGAACTGATACGCGGTGTACAATCTTTTTCAGATAGCAAATGTGCTGAACTGTTAAGCTCTGCTCTGAGTATACTGGTTAAATCAAACTCATTTCAAGAAAAACTTTGCTCAGTCCTTTCTTAAAAGACAAAAATGGGGCAATGGAAAATATTTCAGGATCTAGCCCACATATATTCTAGATTACTGTAAACATTTAGTATAGCAATCATTTATTGACTGTAATTTTAAAAAGCTGTTTCTTTCCTTTTGCTTTTTTTTTCCTTGCTGCTTTAATTTACACTATAAAAAGAAAAACAGCATGGAATTCGAAATGCTCATTCTCACAAACAGGCACAAAAATGTATTAATTATTAATGCATCTTTGCAGCACGTGTATTGTATTGAATAATCTGCATTTATTACTTGCAGGTGACCCCTTAGCATATGGTCTACCCACACCTATAAACACCTTACCAAAGGATTGAAAGTTGAATAACTGCTGGTGTAATTTTAACTAATAGGTACTACACTGCCACGGCTGCCTGTGTGTGATTCTATCAATCAGATTCATCATCATGAAGAGAAGCACCAGATAGTCTCTACTGAAAGATCAGGACAGGCAGTAACACTGACTCATTTCTTTTGGTCTTCTGCTCCAAGGTTTTCTTGAGACCAAAGCAGAAAACTCATTCTAAATGTAAAGGAAAGGAGAACTGGGAATGTCAGCCAGCTTTTGCTTTCTCAGATGACTGAACTCCTTTTGGTTAGTCATACACAGATTCTAGTTATTCCTTTTATACATTCTTCTCAGAAAAACCTAAGTAACACACAAATCATGTCCTGCCCCAATGTTAACAGTGACTTCTGCTGGAACCCAACCATTCTTTTTCTACAGATCAGCAGCCTCCTAATTTTAGTATTGATTTAAACAAATAGTTTTTCCAGTTTTCTGCTAGTCTCTGATTCCAGATGAGATAAAATATTAGAGTTCATTAAAATCCTGTAAACCTAACTGAACTACTTACCTAAGAGACTCAAATGTGAACAGAGGACACTTACAGATTTAAAATTAACACATTTTCAATTTAAAATAACACAGTTAATTAAAAATAAACACATTTTAAAATAAATTCATATCAAGAAGTTATTTTGTAAGTCATTATGTATAACAGTATTGACAACAATTAATCTATGTTATGTATACCTGGAAGAAGTAAAACGTAAAGTAAGAACAAGTCAAACAAAGCTTGTGCATTATGATTTTCTATTACATCTCTATAAAAAGACGTAGAAGTGATGTCTACTTAATATAAAGTTGGTAACACTGAAAATGCATAACCTGAAAGCCCTCCTAAAAACCTTTGGAGTCACAAGTGAGCTAACAGCTAGGAGTCATTTACTGCAAGGTTCTCAAAAAACCCCCAAACAGCTAGTACTACACCTAGAAGACTTACTTGTATCTTCATCTAAAAACATGAGGTTTTTTAACCTCAAGTTTTAAGATTTGTGAGAAGAAAGTGTTCTGGAATTTTAGTTTCATATATAAACACCTATTCAATTTGTACAAAATTTAAATCATTGTGAGAAAAATATTTTAATTCTTAACAAGGAATTCAGGAATTGGGAGCTTTGACTGAGATGCTTATATTAACCAAGTACAACCTAAGTAACTGAGTGGGCATATTTCAAGGACACAGTGATATTTATAAAGGTCAAAATAAAAGGAAAGTGTTTCTGCATTTGCTGTCAGAACAACGAGAGGATACAATATCTACTAAGTGAAAGAACACATTCTTTCTCCCTTCCTCAATGTATTGAAAAATATTTCTTTACAAAATGTACTCATGTATAATCAGGTTTTAGAAGAAGTAAAATGGTTTCCTTTCTTTGCTCCGGATCCTGTTTATTTCCATTAAATTTCTGTGTACTGTACAAACTACAACTGTGTTTCCCTCCTGGAGAAGGGAGAGAGACATCTGTTTTCATCCTTAACAACAATAAAATATATTTTGGAGATAGGAGAAATCACTGGTTATACCTTCAGTATATGCTGCTCTGATTTTTAAATTCCTATTTTATACTAAGTAATAAAATAGGATTTATCTATTTTATTTACAATGTTAAACATGAACTTTTTATTTAAGTGCTAATTCAGCTTTTACGTAAGAATGCAAAAGATAGCACAGCTTGAAAAATAAGCTCACATACAAAAGACAACATCATATGACAATCAAAAAAGATGCTCCTTTAAATGGACATTCATACGCATGTCAGTGTATGAGACTATCCCAACCGCTTCCAAAGAGAAGGAACATTTCAATGAATCATGTACTAACAATACATGAGAAAACAAACATCTGGGCTGTACTCAGTCCAAAGCCTATCACAGGGAATCTACTGCGCAACTAGTAGGAAGCAGCTTTGATATATGTCAAGGTACAACACAGGTCCCATAGTCAATGGCTGTCCAAGCCCACATTTATTCAACGCTTTTCTGGTGTGCTTTTTCTTAACCTCCTCCATGTGAACATCACCCACTTCTGTGGCTAAACTGATTAAAAGGTTTCCACCAAGAAAAGAGCTGCTTAAAAGGAACCTTTCACATTATCTCACAGTAAAGTAAATACCAAAAGTTATGCTATGTAGACATGCATGCCTGAGCATATAAACCAGATGCTCTGTGTATTTCTGAAAAGAAACATATGAGAAGCCATGACTAGATAACAAGATAACTACAAGACAACTGTAAGATGTAAATGATTGAGATAAATTAATCTCAATTATGAACTGGTCATTTGCCGAGGTGAGCAGCTCCAGAGAGGAAACCTTCAACACTGGAGTGAGGGGAAACACAGTGTCCAGGGCCTCAATTCTGAGCGGTGAGAGCCACCAAGGGAAAGGGAGCCTAAAGTCCTCGACAGGACTTGCCCAGGAGCTGGCAGCTCATCAATTTGATGGATGGATCACTCGGTGGATGAAGAATTCTCTGTACACAAAGAGTTCTGGTCTGGTTCAGTGCCCAACTGGAGATCAGTAACGAGTGGTGTCCCTCAGGGGTCGGTGTTAGGACTGATTTTGTTAAACATCGTTGTTGACAATATGGACAGTAGGATTGAGTGCGCTCTCAGCAAGTTTGCTGACAACACTATGTGGTTTGGTTGATAACGCTGGAAGTAAGGGATGCCATCCAGATGGACCTTGACATGCTTGTGAGGTGGGCTGATGCCAAACTTATGAAGTTTAACCATGTGAAGTGCAAGGTCCTACACCCAGGTCAGAGCAATCCCAGGCACAGCTACAGGTTGGGCAGAGAAGAGATTCAGAGCAGCCCTGTGGAGAAGGACTTGGG
>JANHGB010017651.1:0-17424 GCA_026283785.1 Coracopsis vasa | reverse complement strand
GGAGTGTGTCATCCCGGAGCACCACCAGTGCCCGCTATGGCAGAGCCCATCGGCTTCGCCTCGAGGCAGAATTGGTGGGGCAAGGTGTCTGTACAATATTTAAAGTCCTGATGATATGGTGAATGAGTCTTATGAAATTTGTTGCATCACTGAAAATCTCTCTGTACATGAATATAGTCCAAGTAAGGTCATGCCTCTGCCAAACCAGAGACATTTCACTTAGCTTTAATCATCTATAATTACCACATCTAATCCAACTTAGTCACACAGGCTGTCTTTATAGTCAACAGAGAGATGAGCAGCTCCGGAGAGTGATACATCTAACTTACCTTAAACACTCCTTTTAGAATGAGAAATTGAAATGGATTCTGGGGATGGATAGCTGAACATAAACTTTAGCTGCCAGCAAGAAGCAATGTAGAGTGTTCCTGGAGGGCCAGGGTTGAAGGACAGGCTTCTGTCAGACTCTATGGGTATTATTACAAGAATCGACTAACACAGACTTCAGAAAAAAATGGCTTTTCAGGCATACAACTTAGAGACACAATGATATAAGAAGAAAACTAAGAGGCACTTACCAAAAACAATAGAGGACTCACAGTAGTAGTAACCATTTGGTTGCTTTTTTTTCAACATGGAGCAAAGATCTAAGCGGTGCAGGATTTCATTTCCAAAATAATGGCTTTTAAAATCTTCATACAGGCTTGGGTCAATTTTTTTCACCTTTAAATAGCAACATAAAATTCAAGTAGGTATTCTACTAGAAAACCGAATTTTCATATTTAATTCCTATAGCTTTCATTTTAACCAGAGGTATAAGTAGGATGGAAAACTACCTCAAGATGCAAAAATAATACTGAAACAATAATGTGCCAACTCTTACGTTTAAGTACTGTCCACTGTAGAACTAATATTATGGAACAAAAGTGTCGTTCTACCTCCTTTCTACCCCTCCCTCCTCAGTCCTGTAGGAAACAAATCAACATAAATGCAACAACTGCTTTAACTTCCAATGGCTTGCACCATTCTTGATGGAACATGTAACTGGAAATTATTCTTGGTGTCATCACTGGACATGCTACTAGAAGGAAGAATCTCAAATATTTGTCAAGGGCATTTTTCTGGGTCCTTAAAATCACCAAACAGGATAAATACAATCAAAATGCGGTTGTATTTAACTTGCACTAGACTTTTTATCTCAGCAAATCTAAAAATATACAGTGATTTATAATATCAGTATCATTACGTAGTTTTGTATATATGAAGTGGAACATAATAAATATTTTATTAAGCTGTTTTCAGTAAACCTAACTTTAGTACTTATTTTAAGAGTGTAGGGCTCCTTATTCCATCATATGTTCACTAAAAATACACGATCTCTGTAGGAATTAAGTATTTTCTCCTTCAATCTACTTCACAGTAATGCTGTTTGCTTTTTAAAGACTTACTATATGCTACGGGATGTTAGGAGTGACCACTGCCTCCAGCAGCTCCAGTCCAGGCTGTGTCAGACTACTGCACCCATTTTACGCAGGACCAGCCCCTTTCACAGACAATTCTGTCCACTCCTCATTTGTTCCTCCCCATCCCCTTCCCCTGTACATGCCCCATCCATTTGCAAGTTCCCTGAACCCTCAGCTTTACATCCCCAACAGCTGCAAAGTCAAGTTTTGCCTGCGGTTTACAGCCCATTAGTGTGACTGACGAGGTTTGTTTCTTGGTTTTGTGTGCTATGTTTGACAGGGTTTTGTCTCTCTATTTTGTTTATGGCTTCCCCTTCACCCTTACTGTCTTATTTGACAAGGTCCGCAAACAGACAATCCTACGGAAATAAACATCCCCCCACTCCACATGCCCTTATCAGTCCATGTGTCAGACCAGCTCTGGCTCTTGTTATTGCTTCCCTCATTGTATTTTGGTCAGGTTTGTGTCACTGTAGGTGCTGTTCAAGGTCTCCTCCTTTTCTTATTATCCCCTCCTGAACTTAAAAGGTCCTTTGCCAGTCACCCTAAAGGGTACAGATACTGTTTCCTTCCTCATACCCTTACACTATATCCATTTATCTGAACATCATCACACTCATACATTTCTTGTGGTGCTTTATTTACAGTTACTCATATGCAAGATAGACTCAGTGTTGTTATGTCTATGGAGCTTCTACTTAGGTACAAAATTACTGAGTTCAGAAGCACTTTGCTTGACTAAGTACCTGCCCATTTGTTCCTCTATTAATTTAGAAAGTCTAATTTAGAGACTTGCGGTCCCCTTTAACAAATTAGACTTTTGGTCCCCTAAAGTCTAAGTTAGTGAAGGTCAGAAATATCTTCCCATTTATTTAATCTCTGAAACGGTGACATCTAGTGGTGGATGCTTCTCACTTCGGGTACACAATCTCCTTGGAAGTACACATTTATTTCATCCTCATTGTCATTATTTAAAATTTGATATTCTATGGCTAGATTAGTCCTTATATACTCAAGTTATTCTGACATTAAATGATCATTCTTTGCTTTTTTTGGCTGACATTTCTTTGAAATACATTTATACATGCATTAGTAATAAAAAAGGCCTTTTCAGCCAGCAGAACGCTTGTCAAAAATGTGAAGCCTCCAGTAGCATGGAACAAAATGAGGAAAATACCAACATCGCTCCAATAAAGAAAAATACCATTTACAAGAGGCTGGGATGTTGCTTGTCAAAAAACGGATTGGTAAGGTGTGAATCAAATGCTGAATGCTCAGGAACTGAGTTATGCTTGTGATGTGATGCTGAAAGATATTTGGAAAAGCGGCCATGGCAAAACTGTGCTATTTTTAGTAACTCGGAGCAATTTCTGGAGTACTGTTTGTAATGAGATGTGATAGGATGAAGCAATGCAGGTGCATGGGGAAGTCACGGTTCATTTCTTAATTGAAAGGGTCTGGCACAATACAGATGAAAGAGAGTTGCTGTTACCACATGGGAAAGTTATAGATGCTGATATGCTGTAGTTGGGGGAGGGTGAGAAACAAGAGTACTTGAGAGGCCACTGTGAAGCTGGAAGGGAGGAAGAAGACACCTGCCTCTTGAGGAAGTGCTGTAGTGAATGGATGCCTTTAAAGGGACATGGCTGTGTAGCATGGGCCTGGAAAGGTGTTATATGTGGAGCTCTTGCAAGACTGGCAGGGCAGCAAGGAGACAGCATTTGGCAGCCCTGCCCTGCCTGTCTACCCTCAGTCTGAGCCTCTTCTGTGTGCAGGTAGGTAGGTACAGCCTGCTGTCTCTGGCCTGCAGTTAAACCCTCCAGCTGCATGGAGTGCCCATGGCTGCTGACAGCAGGCAGCCAGGCAGCGTTTGCCCCTTCATGGGACGTGGGGCAGGAACGCTCAAGTGGTGAAAGGCCTTACACAGCTGGAAAGCGAGATGCCCAACATCCTCCTGCCAGCAGCTTCAGTTTCCACGTACCAGACCCCACAGCCAAAATTCCCAGCTTCAGCACCACACATCCAGCTCTCTGAAGGCAAGGGCTGCACATGAAGATTCATTTAGAGTTGCTTGAAGTAGCTTGTTCAGTGAAGTATAGCAGCTGCAATGGCTGAAAAAGGACAGCAGTGGTACAGACGGACATGGGTCCCACTGAGTGCTGGCAGGCAGTGCAGAGGCTAAGTGGGAAGGGATGTGTGGTGTTCCTAGCTGGCAGCATGCTTGGGCTGCTCATGGAGCTTCTTCCAATCCCCTCCTCTCCCTTCCCGCTCAGCGGGAAGCTCCGAAGAGGCTGGGAACGAGGTAGTGAGCTGCTCCCGGAGATGGGCAGGGGCTGGCAGGAGGAGCTGAAGCGCGGAAGAGTGGGCTGGGAGGCTGCAAGTGAGGCCGAGAGTCCATTCCCCACATGACGGCAGGGGCTTGCGGCTTAGGGAAGCGCGGCAGGGCCCTGGGGGCGGGGTCAGCGCCACAGCGGGGCGCCTTCCTGACAGGGCCCGGCGACGGGGAGCCCAGCGCCTTGAGCGCCGAGCGCCAGCCCGGAGCGGGAGGGGAAGGCGAGCAAGGTAAAACCTGCGGGCCGCAAGGAGACGCAGCAGCCGAGTCGAGCAGCCCGGCTGTAGTGAGGAGGGTGAGCGAAGTGAGAAAGAAGTGGGTGAGAGTTGTAAGGGGGTTGCTGACTGCGATATGGATTCCATAGGGAAAACTGTTCAGCATGGTTGATCTCTGCAGCTTTAAGTATACAAGTTGTGTACTTGTACAGAAACTGGCACTGTGTGATGGTGCTGCATAAATCCCGGGGTAGGACCCTGAAAAACAGTTTCTGTGGGTGTATTGTTGTGAGGAGCAGGGGTCAGCACACATGAGTGGCCTGTACCTCTGAGGGAGGATGATTTTGTACATGGATGTACATGTACATTACTGTATTTATGGGTATTTAGGCATATATATACTTAGACAAATAATGGATAAAAAAAACCCAAACTGTAGAACTATTCCAGCATTGCTGGTAGTTAGCTCAGTTACACCTTACTTGGAAACAAGATGGCTTCCAAGTAGTTACTGGCTGCATCTTTGCACTTGAACAGGTAACATGTATCTTTAATTGCAGGTAGCATATCAATTTCTCCAGGGATGGAAGAGTGAGTGCTAACCTGCTCTTGTCAGTTAGTTGCTTCTCAGGACTTTCTGGATGAGTTATGAATAAAAATATCTTTTTCCAACAGAATGACTGCCACATCAGCCATGAACTGTGCCTTGCCACCACTGCCTGGGCCCAAACAAGAGGACCAAGAGTGCTCTGAGACACACATGTCTGTTATGTGGTATGCAGGGCAGCTTGCAATTACTTATTATGATACAGAAGATTGCTCAGTCTACTTCATGCCTGACATACCTGATAATGAAGACCTTAGGCTACTGCAAAAAGTAATTGGGGAAATTAATCCTCGGTGCATAGTGACCAGTGCAAAACAGGATCAGAATATTGCCAAATTCCTGACCAACCTTACTGCTGGTGATACAGACATACAAAAACCAGAAATTGTCCTTTTTCCTAACATAGATTTTGGCCTAGAAGTCAGCAAGCAACGGATCCTATCTAGGCAATTTCCATTCATCCCATCTCATATGACTGCAACAGAGAAAATTCTCTATTTGTCCTCAGTCATCCCTTTTGAGAGCCCACTTATGATACGAGCCCTAGGGGGACTCCTTAAGTTTCTAGACAGGAGAAGGGTTGGAGTTGAGCTTGAAGAAAGCTCTACTGCAGTTCCTATTCTGGCCTTTAAAAAGTTTGTGCTGTCAGAGATTGTGAATATGGACCAAGACACTTACAGTGTCCTGCAGATATTTAAAAGTGATATCCATCCTTCCGTGTATAAGCTGTCCAGTGGATTAAAAGAAGGATTCAGTTTATATGGAATTTTAAACCGTTGCAGATGTAAGTGGGGAGGAAAACTGCTGAGGCTGTGGCTCACACGACCTACTCGGAACTTGACAGAGCTGAACAAACGGCTAGATGTTATCCACTTCTTCCTGCAGGCTCAGAATCATGAAACAGTCCTCACTCTTCAAGGCTGCCTCAAGAATATTAAAAATGTGCCTCTTATTCTAAAAAGAATGACTCTTTCTCACACAAAAGTTACTGACTGGCAAGCACTCTATAAGACAGCATGCAGTGCAGTGTGTCTTAGAGATACATGTCGCTCTCTGCCCAACACTATTGAACTCTTCCAGACTATTTCACGTGTCTTCACTGATGATCTGCACTACATTGCTAGTCTAATCAGCAAAGTGGTGGACTTTGAAGGCAGCATCTCAGAGAGCCGCTTCACTGTTAAACCCAATGTGGACCCCACCATTGATGAGAAGAAACGAAAGCTGATGGGCCTGTCAGAATTCCTTACAGAAGTGGCACGAAAAGAACTGGAGGACTTGGACAATCATATTCCCTCCTGTTGTGTGATCTACATTCCTTTGATTGGGTTCCTTCTCTCCATTCCACGGCTACCAAGTATGGTGGATAAGAGTGACTTCGAAATTGAAGGCTTGGACTTCATGTTCTTGTCAGAGGATAAGCTACACTACAGAACTGCTAGGACTAAGGAGCTAGACAGCCTGCTGGGTGACTTGCACTGTGAGATCCGAGATCAGGAAACACTTATTATGCACCAGCTGCAGACAAAGATCTTGGAGAAGTCTGAAGTGCTTAACAGCGTGATTGAGTATACTGCACATCTGGATGTGCTTCTGGCTTTGGCACTGATGGCCCGGGAGAATGCCTACTGCCGGCCAAGCTTTACTCACCGCCATGGCTTCCACATCAAGGATGGAAGACATCCACTCATGGAACTATGTGCAAAGACTTTTGTGGCCAATCCTGTGAACAGTGGAGAGGCCACCAGACGCATAAAGATCATCACAGGCCCCAACTCATCTGGAAAGAGTGTCTACTTAAAGCAAGTAGGTCTTATAGTATTCATGGCTCTAATTGGCAGTTATGTCCCTGCAGCAGAGGCAGAGATTGGAACAATTGATGGGATTTACACAAGAATCCACAGCAGGGAATCAGTTTCTGTAGGGCTCTCCACTTTCATGATTGATCTTAACCAGGTTGCCAAGGCAGTTAACAATGCCACAGAGAGGTCCTTGGTACTTATTGATGAGTTTGGTAAAGGGACCAACACACTGGATGGCCTGTCCCTTCTGGCTGCTGTCCTGAAGTACTGGATCAGACAAGGAACGCAGTGTCCACAGGTCTTTGTCTCCACTAATTTTCACAGTTTAATGCAGCTAGAACTCCTGCCTGACACACCTCTTCTGGAGTACCTGACCATGGAGACCCACCAGGATGGAGATGAGCTGATATTTTTCTATCAGATCAAACAGGGCATGTCGACTGTTAGTCATGCTGCCAACATTGCTGCATTAGCAGGAATGCCAGCCAAAATTATTGAAAGAGGAGTGGAAGTGTCGGAACTGATTCGCAATGGAAAAGCTATCAAACGTATTGATGATCCTTCAAAAGGTGATCAGATGGAAAAATGCAAGTCTGTTGTGGAAAAGTTTCTTTGCCTAGACCTTGATGATCCCCATGTGGACTTAGAAGAATTCATGCGTAAAGAGGTTCTGCCTTCTGCAGCCTCAGTCATGTAACAAGTGTGGTGTGTGTAAAGGCATAGATTACATCATGTCTACCATGTTCAGTCAGAGAGTTTGGTAATCTAAAGAATGATCGGTATGACTAATGCCTCACACTACATTTAGCTTGTAACATACTGTCTATAGTTATGTCCTTTTTTTAAACGAAAAAAAACACAAAAACCCACCAACTACTGTAGTTACATATCTCTACAATATGGTGTATGATATGAAAGCAGGAAGACTGAAAGAAGAGAATTTAAGAACCTCTTCCAGCCGTGGAGTCAACAAGTTTGTGCATTTTCTGCCCTTGTTAGATCTTCAGATTAAAATAATACTGTAGAAAAATCACAAAACATTTCTGCTGATCTCATAACATGGCGAAAGCAAAGTGTTTATTGTTTTGTATTCTGCCAAAGGGATCCTTTCAGCCATTTTAGGATCAGCATCTAAGATTGCAAATAAGTATGTGCGCCAGACTCCCATATCAGCAAGTAACAGTTGTCACAATACAAACCACTGACCTACAGGCTGATAAATGTAAATACAGAGGGATTTAATGAGCTCTGTGGCTCTTCTTATGCCAGCATTCCTGTTTAAAATGCCAGAGATCCCAGGAATTACTGTAAAAATAATTCTGGAGGTAATAACCAGCAGGGACTGATAAAAGAGAAGTGTTTTGGTTATACTGAGAATCACTCTCTTCTCATGAGGTCCTATATGGTACAGCTATGTATCTATGTATGTGGGTATAAATAAAAGCAAAATTACAAATCTAGGAAACTGAAAAGTATACTAGGAATGTAATACAGAAATTCACATTTTATATTCTATTTTTAAGTATTGAGTAAAACTTAATATTAAAGGAGTAATACCAGAAGGGGAAGATTTCCCTTCACTTCTCTTGTCATCTTTACTGAACACAGTATTTGATGCATGCACATGCAACAAAAATTCATTAATAAATTAATGACGCAGGAGACATGTTATCTAAGTACAACAGAAGTAACAGCCATTCCTGCAACAAGATAAGTGCCTGAGATTCCTTATCTAAATAAGACTGAAGAGACATGAGTTAGCTTATTGTCTGACTGCCAAAACTTGCTGTAACTTCTTACAGTGTGGCTAATAAAAGACATCAGCAGATGTACTACATCTCTCTTCAGCTATCCTTGATTTCAAGAAGCTAAAAATAGTAACATCTCATAAACTGAGAGAAAATTTGCATGCAAAAAAAGTAATTACCTTCATAATTATCAGTATTAAACATCTGTCATGTCTACCTGAAAACAGCAACAAGATGAATGTGACTGCACAGCAGAAAGATTTCAATTTGGAGACATTGCTTTCGGTTTGATTCAGTGTGGAATTTTCCCTCCTTCATGATGAATGAATTATTACTATTAGTATTGCTATTAAATAACTTATTTAATAACTTATTTGTTATCTCTATATGAAACTAGGATAGTGGCAAAAATTTTACATAATTTACATTAAAAAATACAAGAATAAATAACTGAATCATGCAGTTGTTGCTATTTCCAGTGCAATCATAATAATACTGTCTCCAAAATAGTACCTGGCACCCCATGATGTTACTGTTGAAGTTGAATGGTAATAGTGAATCAGGCCATGTACAACACTTGCAAGTGTTGTAAATACGAATGGATTTTTCTCACTAATATATTCTCTTTTACTAATTATACCTACAGCATTCTAAAGATATACTGTACAGAAGAATATGATACATTAAGTATTCATAAATTATATTTTCTGGTATTTTTTCTTGTCAACCACTGTACAGGCTAAGGATATGCTCCACGCTAATTAAGCAGATGTTATCAGAGTAATTTAGCTGTCAGTCATCTTCTACTTATGAAATCCATTTCACAGTATCTGCAGTTCTGGCAGTACTAGGTGTATCAAAGGATATCCAAACGTCATACAGCGTTTATCAAGTGTGCCTCACAACGGGCCCTGAGGTAAACAGCAGTCTGGATGAATGAAAACCACAAGGGTTGTGACAAACCTGTGGCCACACAGCAGGCTAGGGAAAGAAGCAGGAACAAAAATGTTATCTTCAAGTGCAAAACTCCAGTTGCTTCTTTCATTGTATTTCATTAGGTTCTTTGACTAGAAGATGACGCTAACGCAAGATTCTTATCATTCAAACAACTAGGGAAATAGCTGAACATGTGCAAGTAAATTATATCCCTTTACCTCCTTCCACAAGGAAACCTAGAAGCACACTGTATCTCCTTATTTTGGGGAAGTTTTCAGTGGCACATTCGACCTCAGAATTGCCCAACTAAGCCTGAAGAATGAGCTGCTCCCACTTCTGAGTAGGTAAATAAGTTCTTTAACCTGAGAAGCTGAAGGGAGTATAGTAACCCAGACAGCTCTTCTCTAAACCACTTTATTCCACATTCTTATCCTTTATTAATGGCTGTTTTCAAATTTTTTGCATTTACCATTTTTTGCTTAACGTTGTGTCTTCAAAGTGGAAAGCTGATTTCTTAAAATATTTACTAAATTTAAATTCTCCAATTCTTTGCTTTTGAATATCATTAACAGTTTGGGAAAGTTAAAGTCTTTTCAGAATACATGCATTTCAAAAATTCTTTTAGCTATATTAAGGTTTTAAAACCAGGTTATTTTTCTTTTCAAAGATAACTTTGGTGGGATTTAGATGCCATTATGAGGAGAACTGCTTAATAGAGTATTGATTCAAATAAGAAAACTTACATTTAAAAAAATATTAATATAGCTATAAAGCAGTATCTGTGAACTATACTCAACTACTTTAAGTTCTATTTGCTCTTTTTTATGCTTTCTCATGTAATCTTCATCCACTCCCCCTTTCTTTTCATACTGTTGTATGATCTGAAAATGCAATTAGACATTATATTAAAACATATTACAAAATAGTTATTCCTTTTGTTTCATGCTCTTATTATTTTCTGTAAACGCATAAAACTATCTCACTAAATGCACAGATACAATAAAACAAAAGATAGCAAAGACCGATGCTTATGCCTGACAGTGGATTGACAAGAGAAAAAATTACAGATTTATTTATAGAAACATGGCATGTTTCTATAATACATGGTATTATATGGTATTATTCTAACATACATGGTATGTTTCTATACAGTGTATCTTTATAACCATAGCTGCTGCATTATCCAGCATTATGGAGGACTAAGGAAGATGATTTGGAATGACACTGACCTGGTTCTGTCAGCAGTAGTAAACATCAGAACACAGAAAGTATGCATCCTGACTAATAGCTCATGCAAGGTAGATAAATATAAACAAACAAAAAAACCCAGCCAAAAAACAGCCCCCAAAAAACAACCAAGAAACAGAACAGCAAAGCCCCCACCCTGGCTGTCTCAGATGTTTTAACTAAAGAGTTAAATTACTGAGCAGCCAATACTGTAGAAGAGCTGTGAATTTTTAAAATGAGTGTTAACAACTGTTAATACAAGCAAAAGCTTATGGGAGCTTACAAATTTAGCAGCTATAATATACCACCTACAACTTGTGGAAAAGTCCTTATTTCTGTTTCAGAGCAGGTATGTGTGCTCTTGAAGTTTCTCAAATCTCATCACCTTCTTTCAACTGATTTCACAGTATTAAATTAAAATGTGCACCTTCAGCATTTTTAGAGTTATTTCTAATGAATTTTTAAAGTATTTTTCTTTAATACTTGAAGAAAAAAAAAACACCTCAAAATATTTACATTAGGTACTTCAATTCTTATTTAATTTTTTTTTTTCCTGAAAATTATTTTCCTGGTCAATGTTGAAGGATCACGTAAAACATTCCATATAATGTCAGAAAAAAAAATAAGGAGGTATACCTTATGTTAAATAATACAGTATTTCTGTTGAATTGGTATGCAATAAAATCCTAGATACATTAGTATTGCTTATATATATTTATCATCACAACCTACTTTAATGTTTTTGTGTATTTTTTCAAAAAAGGTAATAAATAGGCAGGAAATAACTACCTGCAAGAGAGACTATACAAGATGTGTTTTATCCCTACTCTGAAATTCACCAAACCATATTCAGTAGACTGAACTGACAGTCTGCCTATTATGCATAATACAAATTCCACTGTTTATTTGCTTATTTCCTCCGATAAAGGAAGAAAACAAAAGTATCCGAACAAACTGCATACATATAATCTACACCCTCATAATAATTCTGTAATTTTGAACAAGTACTTTCATCCTGTGGTCTTGCCTAATGAAAATAGAAAATAGTACCAAGAATATCAAGAGTGGTAAAGTACAGATATATGATAGATGTACTAATTCTCTTCTTCTTTAAAACCCCAGTATTACAAAATCTTACCTCTTCAGCTGGTTACAAAGTAGAAAGTATGATGCTATTTCAGAAGCAACCCCTTTGTTTGACTCCAAATTAAAACTTTCTAGATTGCTGCTGAGCTGTGTGAAATGTGAGCTCACCTGCTTACGTAGTGGTGTGGATTTTGACAACTTCATGAAGGTCAGATGTGGTTTAAAATCTCTTTCTTCTCCTGCCAAGATGCCTTTTTCTTGAAATATCTTCTTCATAGTCTCTGAGAGGGGAAAAAATGTAGAGATACAAAGATGTTGCATGACAGAATGCTTAAAAATGTGCTTTCAACTGTAATATGAGTTACAGCCACTTCACATGGAAGAAAACAAGATGATGAGTACTTTAAAAGGCAGAGAGATTTCTACTTAACTTCAAATGTACATATTATTTCACATGGAAAATAGTCTTATATTTGCAGTTAGTATAGGTCACAAATTTGGCTTTACTGAAATAATGGCAAGTAGAAAGCTGTCCCTGCTGTCTGCTTTTGCCACCAAAATAGGAACTTGGCAGAACTGTTCAGGAGGTACTCTCACTGGAAGCTTTGGAAACTTCAGGAAAACTCTGAGTATGTAACAGAATTGTCTCTCTTCAAAAACACTATTCTGTGGTGAATTCTATTATGTGTATTTGGGTAACCCCTCACTCAGACCAAAGGAAATCTGAAATTGAAAACTCAGAGTTCTTGCCCTGGATTTACATGGCAGAATTAGAGAACATACCAGGTATGCTGATGCTTTTTGTTTGTTGGGGGTTTTTTTATGCTTCACTGCTGCCTTCCAAGCTAATTTACTATTTTGAATGTATACTTTTATCTGCCTACAGAAAAATCTTAAAAACACTTTCTTTTCCTTGCAAGTACAACTTCCAATTTTCCAGCAGCTGTAGGTCTAGCTGACTCATACTATCCTTGAACTAAAATCAAAATAGGGGAAAAAATAATCAATCCTATCACATTAATTTAATCAACCCTTACCATAACCATCTATTTGCATTTAAGTGAGTTATTTATTTGGCTTGACAGTTCAACTGTAACAGAAAGATTTGGTGCTTTATTCTCCCAGCTGGAAGAAAATACATTACACTGCAAAGTGAACAGCATAGCTGGCTGAATACAAAAAAAAAAGAAGGCTCAAGGAATGAGGATACAGGCCCATAAAGCTGGCTAGCATAAGTCTGCCAGCTCTGCTTCTGTAACACGTCATTCCAGAATCCTTACTCTTACCATTTTTTTTTTCTATAGTAACTATTTAAGTGAGCTACTTTGACATCACACTTAAGAAGAGATTTTACAAGCTTATGCATTACTTTGCAACAGAAAAGTTCCAGAAGCAGCTCAGAATATTCATTTGGGACCTGGAGATCAAAATTCACTTCACCTTCTCTGCCATGTATGATTTATAACCTTAGGCTCCATAGGCTATGCAAAAGTTGGGATTCTGAAAGCAGCCAAGGAAACCAAAGACCCAAATGCCATCTTTTATACAGGCCCACTTGAAAATTCTCTTTTAATCTCACTCCCCACTTCAAAGATGCTGATGTATTTTACTAAAAAGTATTAGCCCAACCTTTTATTCTAACTCACAGGATGCCGAAAGGACAACCAGATTAAAACTAGTGAAGGATTTACACAGTAGTAATAGGGGTCATGTTACCATGGCAGATGCTGATAAAATCTACCACAATGGTTGAGGTGGGAAGGGACCTCTGGAGGACATCTGGTCCAACCCCCCTGCTCACACAGGGCCACCTACAGCCAGCTGCCCAGGACTACGGGTGGGTTTTGCGTATCTCCAAGGATGGAGACTCCACAATCTCCCTGGGCAACCTGTGCCAGTGGTTGGTCACTCACAGTAAAACTGTCTTTCTTAATTTTCAGAGGGACCTTCCTGTGCTTCAGTTTATGCCCATTCTCTCTCTCTACCCGTTGCCCCAGGTACATATACATGTACAGACTAGCATAACTGCTATATAGATCCATAGACCTATATATCTAAATCTATACATTACATACCTAGATGTGTAGGCCTACTATTTATCTATGGATACAGCCATATATCTATCCACAAGTACAGCTTACCTACTTGTATTATTTTAAATTGTGCCTGTGGGGAACATTTCTAAATTTAAACTGAAGCCCCATTAAGCTATTGTGCAGCCCTGCACACAAATGCTTCTGAACAACTTTATTAACATATCAAAATAGAAGACTACAAATAAATGTTTGCTACTTCTTCAAACTGAGATACAGAAGTTCAAATTAAGTCATTTAGTTATGGTGTGCACGTACTTTCATGCATCTAACAGCCTGCTTATTTTCTGATGTTGGTAAGCTAATAAAACCCTACATTTATTTAAAACTGAAATTATCTGTAACAAAGCCATTTTCTGGTCCCTGTGTTTGGATTTCTGAACTGCATAATTTGGGGACTCATTGACTTTGATGTTGCAGCAAAGGATTAGTCTTACCAAAACCAGGTTTACGCTACCCTGTGATATTCTGGCTCAGTCTTGTGGACTGTAGTCTTTTTTTCTCCCCTAAAAGATCAAATTCTTTCTGCCATTGTGTCTTATACCATGCCATGCCTTATCTCCCAGTCTGCAATTAAGATCTCTGCTGGGGAAGATTTGCGCCTTTGAGGGTGTCCTCCTTACCCCAGTAAGAACTTAGTGTCAGACCAGTGGTTTGCCAATGTGCATCTGATCACAGGATTTAAAACCCAGGGTTCTCAATGGGGTAGACTGATTATATGGCACTGTAAACACGTGTTACAGGGGGACAGCAACCACATGGCCTGCATGTCTTAATTTTGTACCGAATAGCTTTGTTCAATGGCTGCTTCTATTTATCTTTCTAAATTCATCTTTTTTTTTCATACCTGGCAATTCCAATCAAGAAAAAACAATGAAAAAAACTGCCAGAGGAAAGAAAGCATAATTTCAGGGACAGATTGCAGTTTTAGGTTTAATAGATTTATGTATGTCTATGTGCATGTGTCCACATATGTTCTCATGATGATCAGACTTCTCACACAGTTTTGTCATGGCATAGTTACACTAAACATCACAGGCTCAAGAGATTCAGCCACACTTGCTGGTACTATAAATATCTCCAGTTTTGCAGTTTTTGACACTTGGGGAAAGTGTGACATTTTACTGGAAAGGTGACTTGGGAACATAATTAGCACAATGTTTCCTTCTTCTAAGATAATGAAAATAGAAAGAAATCTGCGTAGATGGGGGAAGAGAGTAGGGAGGGAGAGGAGAAACAAAGGAAAATGTTTTCCTGGCAGCACACGAAGGTTAAAAGATAATGCAATACTATTAATAGCCATGCAGCATTTTGAAGAAGTGGCCACAAGAAAGGTTTAAAATAAATGGGGGAGGAAGGCTGGATGCTGTGGGCAAGAGAAAGTTCCAGACTTATGGGACAGCATAAAAGTGAATTTGAAGACTGAGCAAATACAGGAAGGTTAAAGTTTATAACAAGGATTGCCTGAACTGAAAGAAATTAGAGGCCAGTGACAAGTCATAGACAGACAATGCCCATGGGTCTTAACAAACAAGGATCTGCCATCTTTCCCCACTCATCATCATTACTAGCTAGACAGAAAAATCAAACAAGATCTGTGATTTCCTTTATTAGTCTCAGGATGCACAATGTTTGCAACTTCAAGTATATCCTAGAAAAGTCAAGGCTATTTTTACAAGCTCAGTGACTTCCTGGAACAAATTTTTGGACAGCTTTCAGACTGTCTTTCATGCAATCTGATGTACTCTGCAATACCATTTCGTACTTTATTTTTATAATGTCAAAATTACTGAATGTCATCTGCCTCTCTCACACTGGATGCAGCTGAATTCATTATACAACTGTTTCCCCATAATTAGACTTGAAATGTGATATATGAAACTTACTCAGAACTACTACATACTGGAAACGCTCAAAAATTCAACAGCTAGATTAATACAGAATGATTCATGGAAAAAATTGCACATTGAGCCATATTCCGCAATACAAAAGGCCATCCTCCTTTTCCAAGATTTCATGAGATATGGAAAACTGCAATGTGTGTACATTTTCTTCCAGTCTATTAATTTCTGCTTGTCACTAGGAAATGTTCCCTCAATTAAAACATTTAGAATTTAGAAAAGGTATTCTGTCTCTTTACTGACAAATTTTTGACTTCACACTAGGAACACAAGAAAAGCCAAACATTGATAACTTATATTTGCAACTATCAAGTTAAGCTGTGTTAAATTTGTTAAGTTCTTCATTTTTAAGAGTATTCTGTTAGCTGACAGCAGAAGTTTGGGGTTTACAAAGAAGGTCTTCTGGTCATCCTTTCTTTCCTAATAGCACTGAGAATAATGCTGATGCTAATATTTAGAATAATGCTGATGCTAATATTTAGCACGACCTCAACTAT
This sequence comes from Coracopsis vasa, assembly GCA_026283785.1. NCBI lineage: Eukaryota > Metazoa > Chordata > Aves > Psittaciformes > Psittacidae > Coracopsis > Coracopsis vasa. The sequence continues at coordinate 1,517 of JANHGB010017651.1, read as the reverse complement.
ATGTCACCAGAGATGACCACCCCAAATTGAAGAAGTATATCCTAGATATCATCTTATGCTTGAAATATACAGTATATATTCAAATATATAATATACAATCAAAGGCTGCATCAAGCACCAAACTCCCTGTCATGATCTAGCTGAAGATGTTCCTGCTCATTGCAGGGGAGTTGGACTGGATGTCCTTTGAAGGTCCCTTCCAACTCAACTATTTCTATGATCCTACCATTCAGACCATTATGAAGGATAGGATCAGCGTAGGGAATGTCCCTGGCTGCTGCCTGGCAAAAACTACTGACTCCTGAGCATGTCAGCAATCCCCAATCTCTGATGAAAAAAAAAAAAGGTGGCTAAACCAGGGTCAGTCACTACCTCCTGTGCTGGCGATTTTTATCTACAGGATGTAAGAAAAGGAAAGGCCTTGCTTCTCATCTCTTCATATGAAAAGTGGTTATTTTTTCTCCCCCTCAGTACTAGCAGTTCTCTAGTTGTTAGCTTTACTGTGCCAAAGCGACACCAAACTAACAGCTTTTTACTGTGCCAAAAGGTAAAACAGAATCAAGCCAATTTCTTAATGATTCTTCCACTGCTACTTGGTTCTTTATTACTTGGGCTTTTCCACAGTGAGTTGCCACTGTACCACACCACTATCATGTATCAGTGAGCTATATGATTATTTCAAACATGGATCAGCAGAATGCATGGGTTCTGTTTCCCTCACCATGCATACATACAGAAGATGTGCTCATTCAATTCATAAAGTAGAATCCAAGGAACAGATGGACCAAGCAATCCCCACTTCATGCATGGATGCCAGTATGTAAGGTAAGCCTTACAAGACAATGATAATGCGAAGGCTCAAAGTGCTAGACTGAAACAGCAACTTAGGTAGCCTTTCTTGATGCTACCTAAAAAGTTAGTCACCTAAAAGTTAGTTCTTTTACTGGCTTTAATCTGTTCCAATACATCCTAAAAGTTTGTTGCAATCAGAAAAAGAAGTGAGAGTACCATTTTTTAAACCACAAAAAACATATCACTTCATTTTAATGAGGCATTTTTCAGAGTTATTGTTATTCAATGATTGACAGCATGATATGAAGAACATAAACAAAAATCTAAAAGTATTTGCTATCCTTGCTTTCGGAGTTCCATCCTTTACATTTTTAGCATGAAAAAAAACCAAACGTGGAGATCGTTAGTGGGCGTTTTAGAGGAATGAAGGCGAAGAACATAGTGAACAGCACATCCAGTTTCATTAAATAATACAGTTGTGCTTACTGGCCTTTAAAGACATCAGCGTATTTGTTCTGTACAGAGGAATGTTAACAAACACATCTCATAATAAACAATCAAGGAGAAATTAAATGGCAGATTCAGAGCAAGGCATGGACATCGTTAGTTTGTTTCACATATTTTACATACCCGTACTCTTCCCCTTGTAGGGGAATCTATCCTCTCTGTACCGTGCTAAAAATGCCATTATACCAACAAATCACATCTTTTATTGATTTGGGTTT
>JANHGB010017648.1:0-44452 GCA_026283785.1 Coracopsis vasa | reverse complement strand
AGAGAATCCATACTTTCTCTGGGCAGCCTGCTCCAGTGTCTCACCACTCTTACAGTAAATAATTTCTTCCTAGATCTAAATCTCCCTTCTTTCAGTTTAAAGCCATTCCCCCTTGTCTGTCACTACATGCCCTTGTAAAACATTCCTCCACAGATTTCTTGTGGGCCCCCTTTAGGTAGTGGAAGACTACTTGCTATAAGGTCTCCCTGGAGACTTCTCTTCTCCAAGCTGAACAAGCCCAACTTTCTCAGCCTGCCTTCACAGAAGAGATGCTCCAGCCCCCTGAACATCCTCATGGCCCTCCTCCAGACCCAACTTGAGCAGGTCCACATCCCTCTCATTTTGGGGCCCCAGAGCTGAATGCAGTACTCCAAGTGGAGTCCCATTAGAGTGGAGTAGAGGGGGAGAATCACCTCCTTCCTGTGACCCTGCTGGTCGCATTCCTTCTGATGCAGCTCAGCATGCCAGAAAAAAAAACATTATATGATCTAGCACTATGAATAAAAACAACACTTTCTTCATTTGGGTTTGTGTATATATATCTAAACCCTGAAATGCTAGTTTCTAAACATGAATTTGGAGATTTATACAATGCTGCTTCCCTTTCCTCCCCTTCACCCCCCCCTTTTTTTTTCTTTTTATTTAATCACAGAATGCTTTGGGTTGGAAGGGACCTTAGAGATCATGTAGCTCCAACCCACCTGCCATGGGCAGGGATACCTTTCACTAGATCAGACTGCTCAAAGCCCCAGTCCAGCCTGACCTCGAACACTTTCAGGGATGGGGCATCCACAGCTTCTCTGGACAAGCTATTTCAGTATCTCACCACCCCCACTGTGAAGAACTTCCTAATATCTAATCTAAATCTACCCTAAACTGCATATTATTTTCTACAATTACAAGGCACAATACTAATGGAAGTCTAGAATGCACTGCAGTTTTTTAACTACCGATTTAAAGGACTTCTGTAAGTGAACCATATGTAAAAACCTCCATGCAACACTCATGACAGAGATCACACAAACTGCTGTGAAAGGTCTTGTCTCCCCCTCTTAGAAAAGCTGAATAAGATTTTATAGCTGACTCCTAGTTAGCTCTTGGTTGTGACTCCACAGTTGCTGTAGAACTATTGTTTTTGCTGGGATTGATCTTTTATTTTCACCACTCACAAATCAAGCCAAACTAGATCTGAATTATGGCACTAATTTGGAGTAATCTTCTCTTGATTAATTCCCTATTAATACTAACATTATAATGTTGTTATATACAAAAGCTATCTAGGAAACACATATCTTTGAAAGCCTGTGTGAAGGTAGTACTATGCAAGTGATTGATCACCATCTCTTCCCTGGCTAGAATTATCGTTTCACATGTTATATACTCCAGCTCAAAAAAACATATGCTACAGAGGGAGTCTGTCGCCATCATCATTTCTGCATCAGAATATGGGAAAATGGAAAGAGAACCCTAACTTTCTTTTAAACTCCTGCATTACAACACAGATCATGCAGAGCACGACCTTAAGTTTTCATGCAGTTCAGGGACAGAAAAAGGAGAAACGAAGGACTGCTGTGCTTCCCATTTATTTTCTATATCCTACTATTTCTCTTTTTCCAGAGATGTAAAAGAATAAATAACTAAGCAAGCCCCAACACCACCACCTAAAAGTGATCTCTACATAAATGCTTGGAAATAGTTTTTTAAAATAGCTGCCTATACTACAGCAAATCTTCTATATTTTCAAGTGTTAAATCCTTAAATATTGTAAAGCAGATATGAAGATGTCAGAAATTTCGCAGACATGAACTTGTTTTCCCAGTTCCAAAAAACTACCAAAAGAAAAATACTTGTCTAACTGCACTTCAAGTGCTTTAAACAGTATTTAAAAAGGAAAATAAAAGTACCTTGTGCAGAATTAAGCTTTCTTTCCAAACACGTATCTGTGCAAACTTTCATCTACTCATGTAACCCTCTGTGGTTGCAGGAGATCAACAAACATTTGGGTTAATTCTGGTCACATTTTCAGTAAAAGTTAAGAGAAAAAAAAAAAAATCTGTTCCAGAGACAGTGTAATCAAATACTTTATTTTCTCTGCATGTGATAGGTAAACAGTTGGGCACATGGAGGCTGCTACATATGCTTCGAGTTGTGTGACATGAATGAACAATAATTGAGCCTGGCATTGTCTGCCAGCTACAGAAGTAACAAGAACAACTTCAATGTTTCAGTCTTTATTTAACTTTAAATCACATTAGTGTGTAATGTAGCAATACTGGTTTTATTCAAGTTCTAAAATATTACATCAATTGGGATTAAAACCCACAAGCAGTTAAACAACAAAGATTTCCTTTGTTCAAATGAAGCCAATACTACTGTGCGGTCACTGGCCCTTCATTTCCTCACTAAGTAATTCTCCAGTGTTATCGGAAACCCACGGAAGTTGTTCGCAGCTGTACCCATTTCCTATTTCACTTCAGTCTCCAAATCAGACAGACAGACATAAAGATACTGCTTTAAAGGTTACAGTGTAAAATGATAAAATCATATGACGTAGACAGTTTGACCATGAGCTATTAGCATTTTATAACCTCACAAAGCTGTAATAATTACCAGAGCCTAACAGAGAGCGAAAGCCACAGAGTCAGTGTTGCTAAATTTTAAATCCCATTCTTCGATAGAACAAACTTTTACTATTAAACCAGCATTCTATTTTGGGTTTGCACATATAGAAGTGTCTTTAAGTCAGCACTTAATCTGAAGGTTGGTGTTAATTTTGTAATGCGTGGTTTGAAGCGTGGTATGATTTATGAAACTGACTGCCACAATCCTAAATTGCCACAGGATCTATTTAATGTAAGTACTTTCAAAAAGCTTGAGATAGTAAAAAAGCATGGGGGGGGAGACAATAAGAGCAAAATTTATGTCAGATAATATTAAATCCTAGACAAACACATTTTTAGATTGTCACTCAAACTAGAAAACTCCAGAGTCAAGACTGCTAAATCATACCTACTGTTTTGCCAGGTGCGCATGAAGATGCACAGATTTGGGCCTCACTGGAAGCACCAGATATAGTATGTTCTGAAACATGTAATTACTTAGTGTTTCTGCCGGAATCCCCTATGCAAGAAAGGCCTTATGTAAATGCCTAACTGCTACGCCAGAGAATTACTAATTTCCTCAAGGGAATGTCCATGGTATTCTCATGATAATACCCAAATGCTTATTAAACATGCACGAATATATTTTCAGAACACTTCTAAGCAATTAGGTCAAGCAATTATTCCTATTTAATACCTGCAAAACTGAAGTATGGGGAAATCAACACTCAAAATTAATTTTGTCATTCTCCTCTCCTGGTTATGAACCCAAGTCTAGATTTTGGAAGTGTATGTTATTTCCATTTTGAGTTGCATTAAACACATCGAAAGCTATACTTTTGCAATCAGCATTTCTGCAAATCTGAATCAAAATTGTTATATGGAGCAACGTTAAGTAACCCCCTGCCTCATTTGCTATTATTGTCTTAAATTTGTGAAGTAAGGCATGGCTCTGGGGAAAGTGTTATTTGTTACCCAACCCTGATTCTTTCCCCAAACCAAATCTGGTTGGTACAATAAATGTACCAGAAGTCCTAAGGGAGTGGAAACAAACATACCAATTTTGCAAAAAGATCAGAAATTATTTCTAAACACATGGGCAAGGTAGTCCAAAAAAAAAAAAAAAAAGTACATGGGTCTTCCCTCACCCTATATGCATAGCTGGTTAGGATTCCGGTTTCTTGCTCAGTAACATTAAGGAGAACCAGAACTCTGTTCATTACGCAAATGCAGGTTTTGCCATTCTAATGTGCATGCTGCCACTTACAAGGTAGTATCAGCTTCTTTCAGGTAGCATAACTCAGCAATCTGAGACATTAATCATACCAAGCCTGTATCATCAAGTAGCAGCTGTATTTTAAAACTGTGGCATGGCAAAACTATTCCATCCATATGGAAACTGACACAGAGCACAGGGGAATTCAGTGAGCTTCTTTTTTTTTAGAGAGAGTTCACTCGGCTCTAGTTCTGCAGTCATTATGGTTATTCTCTTCAGCTCTTAAATTTCCATATTTTGCATATGACTTGTTGAGCCATTATTGTTGTTCAGTTAAAGGTGAATACCTTTCTTCCCATTTCACATGAGGCCTGCAGCCCCATAATTTAAAGAATAAAAATAGAAGAAAACTACAAAACATAGGAAACAGAAAGAAAAATAATTTTGTTGACTATGGCACTCTGTGGAACTTTAAGCACACATTTTTAGTTGGGGAGCTAGTTTGCATACTATCCTTCACAATTCTTACTGTGTGCAACAAAAAGCACGTATTTAATGCATGTCCCACTCTCCTGTCTAAGACAGAATGAAATTACATGTTTTGACTGAAAAATCTTAGTAAAATTAATAACTCTCTCTTGAATGAGCACTAGCAGATTCACTTCTAAATGGTTAATCCTACATAGATGAGAAATTATATAATCAATTCATAAACAGCTCATAGATGTGCACTTCCATATAGTGGTACTATCGGCTATTGTTAGTAGATGCCATGCTAAGTACCTCTTCCACTTTCTCTAGAAATTATTGCAATCCTGCTGTCAACAGTCATGCTTCCAACATTCCTCTTCAAAAGCAATAAAGCAAATAAAGATAACTATAAAATAAAAGAATCAAAGATGGGGGGAGGGGTAATTTGTCCACTCAATATAATCATGTAAAAAAAAAAAAAGTAATTTAATTCAAACAATACAATAGTAAATTGTATTTTGTAAATACAACCACAGAGTTTACATCAGTGATAAAACTTTTCAGATCTACAACTAGCTTGGAGTTGAATCACTGACTTAAGTGAAACAACTCATCACTCATTCCCTAAAGGGTCCATTTTTTGTCCATCAATATTTTCTCAGACAAAACATATCCAAATGCAACCAATAAAATATGGAAACTAACAACTATGGGTATTTTGATAATTAATTTCCAAAGTCTTTGACCTTGTTACAAGGTAATTTAAAATTAAAATACCTGAATAACTCATAAGCAAATAAACCACACCAACAAGAAGCAGTGAAATATTACTAAACTTTCTATTATACATACCAGCAAAAAAATTGCACATTGGGAGCTCCAAAGCACAAACCCAGAACTTGTTTACTGCCATATAATCTTTTGCTTTACATGAGAGTTGCTAAAAGCACAAATAATTTTTATCCTCACTGCAAGAGCTCTGGGGTTAAGTAGGGAGATTAACCAGAGCCCCAGGATGTGTTCTGAATAGCTATGAAATCCTGCCAACTCCAACTCCTTCCATCTAAACATTAAGATGCCCTGCAACTCTACCATTTTGTCAATTACTTCTGTATTTAATTAAAAGTTACGTTGCAAGAAGTTAAGCAGATATAAAGTAGTTAACATTAATTTACACACTGCTCTACAGTTGTGTTCAAGCTGACAATGAAAGTCGTGCAATTAGTCTTTGCTTTAATTCTTTCCTGTAAATAATGACAATTATTTTTATTCCACCTGGCCAGGTCATGTATACAGCAGCTTTTTTTTATTCATGGAAACTCCAAAAGTAAAGGAAGTTATACTTCATTTGCCTTAATGAAAGGTCAGGTAGATCCGAAAAGTTTACAAAAATGTCCTGTGAAGTACTGCGTTATATATCCTGCTCCAAAAAGTGAAGCAGCATTTCTGCATGCAACGAAAACTTAGCAATGTTTCTTTAACTAAGTTATTTTATAATTTCTTCAAATAAGAAAGATGTTTTCAAGTGCTGATGAAGATTTACTGAAGGACATAGTCAGAAACCAAAGCACATAGATACTATTTCAGCTAGTGACATTTTTAAGAAACAGATCAATCAATCAATAGTTTGTGTCATGAAAAGAAATCACTTCTTTCTGTGAAAGATGAACTATATCCTACCTCGGTCCATGTCAGTCAGTTTCACCATCTAAATATTCAGGATTATTGCGCAGACAGAGCCATCTTAGTTTGGAGCCTATAAAATTCTAGAACTGAAACACTTCAGAGAACAGAAAGCACTGTTTTACTTGACATAGGTTACATTTAGATTATTGCTATTTATATTCTGTAATAGTATTATACACACAGTTGTAGCCGCGGACCACAACACCATAGTGTTAAATTCTATAAAGACTCAGAAAAAGATGGACCCTTGTCGTGGAGAGAAGACAATAACATATTGTCTGGCTTGGGGAAGAGTGGCTGAAAAGCTGCTTAGCGGAAAATGACCCAGGGGGTGCTGATTGACAGTTGTTGAACCTGAGCCAGCTTGTGCCCAGGCGGCCAAGAAGGCCAACAGCATCCTGGCCTGTATCAGCAATAGCATAACCAGCAGGGCCAGGGCAGTGATCATCCCCCTGTACTGGGCACTTGTGAGTCTGCACCACGAACGCTGTGTTCAGTTCTGGGCCCCTCACTACAAGAGAGACATTAAGGTGCTGGAGAGGGTCCAGAAAAGTGCAACGAAGCTGGTGAAGCACCTGGAGAGTAAGTCTCATGAGGAACAGATGAGGGAACTGGGGTTGTTTTGTCTGGATAGGAGAAAGCTCACAGGGGGACATTATTGCTCTCTACAACTACCTGACAGGAGGTTGTAGTGAGGTGGGGTTGGTCTCTTCTCCCTAGTCACAAGCAATAGGACAAGAGATAATGGCCTCAAGCTGCACCAGGGGAGGTTTAGATTGGACATCAGGAAAAATTTCTTCACAGGGAGGGTGATCAGGCATTGGAACAGGCTGCCCAAGGCAGTGGTGGAATCACCATCCCTGGAAGTATTCAAAAACTGTGTAGATGAGGCCTTCAGTGACATGGTTTAGTGGTAGACCTCACAGTCTGGGGCTAATGGCTGGACTTGATAATCTCAAAGGTCTTTTCCAACCTAGCTGATCCTATGATTCTCTTGTCAGCTAAAACATATTTTTAACACTCACCACATATTTTAAGAGTCCCAACACTAGCCTTGCCTTGACTCTACTGAATGCCTTTACTGTCCTCAATTTGCCTTTGGGGCTGCAGAGCAGCCCAAAGTAACCAGCATAACACACGCTTAACTCTTATTCTGTCACTTTTAATGTTACAATGGGATACAGGACTTGATTCATATTCCAGCCCCACCTCCCGTTTGGCTGGAAGGGAAACCTGGGGCCCTGTGAAGGTTTCTCTTCCTTTGTCAAATACCTTACAGTGTTTCACAAGGCGTAACAAGGGTAACATACCTGCATAAGCAAACAAGATGAGATTTGATTTTCACTAATTCTAGTCAAATGCAGTCTTCAGCTGAGCCCCCTTTAATTAATTGAGGGTGATAAAATATACTGTGTTTTAACTGCAACAATAAGTAGTGTCTTTTAAAGTGACTTTTCAAATCTTAACACCCCAATCATAGTGAAAGAGCTTTCACCAAAGACAGGATTTGTTCAGGTTAAACATATTTGATTTCTAATAGGCAGAAGAGAGACTTGAGAAGTTATGAACCTGATAACCTCAGTCAAAACTCATCTTGATCACGACGTTAGTACCTACCACAGACTGGCAGTTTCAAACTGAACATATACAGGAAAAACAAGATAGCCCATTAGATCACATGAAACCCAGTGTCCCGGTTAATAGAAAGACAGTATGCATAAGCTAGCTATTTAATACCCATTCAACTTATTTGCGTGCACTCTGCGAACACAGCAGAAACCCACCAAAGAGGTTTCCCTTCTCTGTTCATGTCTTCTCTTCCGCTCCTCTTTATTATGTCTATCTAGCACTATAACTTTAACAGCAATAGACACCCAATGAATTTACCTATTCCAGTGATTTTAACTGTATTAACAAAAAAAATTTCTGTTGAATGTAAATCAAGAGGGAGATTATTTTCTTCTCAGTGCTTGTATTCTTTTTTTTTTTCTTTTCCTTCTCCTTTAGCACAGAGCTGAAAAGGACTCCAGACCACACTGCTTCAGTATGCACACTTCATTAAAGTCAGGTAAGAAACTCTCTTGACAGAAAATCTTTATTAGCTTTATATTAAGTGTTTCTCATCACTTCACCATCTACTGTGTTGAGCTCTCTCAAGTTCCCTTTGTAACATAAATTAGATTATCAGCAAGCTACTGATGTGGAAAACTACAAGCTCCAAAGACAGGTCACAATCTCCTGCTGCCCTAATTTTTCTATCCGTTAAATAGAAATAAACATGTTTATCCATTTCAAAACTTACATAATGGAGGCATGCAAGTGTCTTTTTTAAAACAAAGTTTGGAAAACGCTGCATAATGATACAGAAGGCAGAGAGGAGTAAGAAAGGACTGGAAGAAAGAGGAAGAGAAAGTGAGCTACAAAAAAAAAAAAAAATAAAAATAATGGAAACAGCAACCAAAAATAGATGGTCAATTATACAGTAAAGACTACATGAACGTAGGCAGAATTTATGTTCACTTGCAATTTGAGCACTGCAGTCATTCCATTCTTTCTACCTAAGTCACAGGCAATTTTACTCCCATTTTTATGAATATCACTGATTGAGATGACTATATGGAAGTAACAGAGAAACAGTACTTTTCAAAACCAGAAAGAGTTAGGAAGTAGAGCAGAAAATTTTTCCTTTTGCATCATGTTAAGCAGAGAAACAGAAATAAAGCATACACACAAACACACACTCATGAGTTTTCTGCATTCACTTTAGAAGATTCTGTGGTTGAATATTTCTTATCTTCCTACTTAGGTTGCCTTTGTTCTAAAAGCAATGCTTCTGTAAATATTGTATTTAGATACAGGCTTTAACTATGCTAAAGATCTGCTGCTGCTATAGTGATTTCATACGTCCCTCTTGGTAATGTCTTCACAAGCAGATGCAGCACATGCTGACAAAGAAGTTATTGTCAGAAATAACACAAATAACATACCTGTGTTTGCACTCAGAGCTTGGCTGACACAGCAATTAGAGCTGCTGCAGCACACAAGTCTTTCATACCCTGAGCTGAAACAACCATGAAACAGTATGAAGGCCACAGTGTCAACCCAGCCTTCAAAACATATTTTTTCACCCAATTTTTGCTCCTTTAAATCTCCTGAAATTTCCCCCATGAATGAGTAAGAGCTAAATGAATAAGGCTTCTATTGCTCTCTTCTAATTACTGGGTTTGTTACAGATTAAAGTCACTCTCTACACTTCTAGTCTAAAAATCTCTGGATTCTGAGAAGAAATTTCTGGCTGAGTGAATCGGAAGATTCTCCTCTAATTTGTAATGTGAAATAGTTCCTAGAGGCAACATAGGAAAAACTACTCTGTGCCCAACCCAGAAAAATATTATTTAATTAAAACCAAATCCTTCTTTACCGTTAGGATAGATCTGTGGATAAAAACATCCAGCATGTATTTGTACATCCATGCTCATTCAGAAGCAAGGGATGGTAGGCAACCTTTACATTGTCTTTAACATCACTGTGTAGCTTCAGTTAATACGGATTATTTTGTTTCCTGTCTGTGCCCTATAGACATTTCTGTATTTGTAATTCACAGTTACTAAAAAGTTATTTGTTTCTTGTATTTGTACTTTCCTGTTAAATGTTTTTTCTGAAGCTTTCCAAACAACCTCTGAACTCAGACTTTCTTTTTATTACCTCCAAATCATCTCCCAGATTTTCTATTTCTTACAGCAGCAATAGTTACTGTCAAAGATGGTCCCTTACGACTGTGGGACAAGTGAGTTTATAGTTAACACATGGCCTGTTAATAAATGGCCTTAGACTGACTACCTGGAAAGAAATACAGCCTGACAAAAAAAACTTATGTGTGAAAATTGGAAGACTAAGACTGCTAAAAACAGCTGGGATGAAACTAAGCTAAAAATATGCATTTTTGCTGCACTACAAAAGCAAATAGGTATTGACCAGTATAGAGGGGAGCTACTCTGAAGTAAACCTTCCCAAAATGTGCATTATCTGGATATCGAGTACTTTGAACCAACTCTTTCACTCTCAAATCCTCTTCTGCTTGTTTATGTAACTTACTAATATTGACACAAACCAAGATACCAGGTTAACTAACATGAAAAGCATGGTTACAATGTTAAGCGAAAGATCTTGATTTTGCTTGGTTCATGTATTCATGCAAATATGTTGATTCTTTCATACATAAAATAAATAACTGTATTGCACTTACCAGTTTTGGGGTTTATTGAAAAGAAACCCTGTGGATTTCCACTTGTAATCTTATAGGTTAACTTTTCACTTGAGCTAGAATCTGGATCAAATGCTTCAATCTGGATGACTGATACATCTTTAGGTGAGTTTTCCATGACCTCTGGGTAATAAACTGGTTCTGTGGTCTGAGGAGCATTATCATTAACATCCCCAACTTCTATGTAGATTTCAATGAAAGACGATAAAGGCACAACGCCTTGGTCTGTTGCATAAACAGTTAACCAGTAGTGTGAAGTAGTCTCACGATCCAGGCGATCTGCAGTCTCAATAATACCTGTTAATAGGAAGAAAGATAAATATAAAAGGCCCAATAAATACGCAGAAGTGCATAAAAATACAGTGAGCAACAAGCTCAAACAAATTAAAAAAATGAATACAAGTTCAAAATAACTGACATTGATTCTACAATCTTTGTTAATATACACAGACAACATATTGAGGCTAACCTGAAGCCACAAAAAACAGAATTACTACAAGTTTTCAGCAATTGCGCATTACAGATATTAAAACACTATATATTTAATTTCCTTTCCAATGTCCTTTGAGATTTATCAGATCAATTAGCACTATTTACAAAAGCTATTTTGCCTAAAAGATTAAATTTAATGAGTAATTCACAGTCTTTTGGGACTTCAATGACCCTCTTTACTCATCACTGATTATACTGAATTTTCTACTATATTAAACTATCTAATTTAGATGCCAAACTCTTGAACTGTTTACCATTTATATTAATAAGCAGTACTTCAATGTGAAACATTCTTATCTATGTGCCCAGATGAATTATTTAACTGACTTTTCTTAATGGGCTAATTTGGGTTCACATAGAAATTTCACAGAAAAATACCCAAAAGCTATACTTGAAGCTAAACTTTGTAGCATTAGGACCAACCAATGGCTGCACTACTCTAGCAATGGAAAGTGGGACTTAGTTCAATTTTACACACATAAAATGAGTTTAAGGAACAGCTACACAATTCATCAACTTCATAAAAATATGTCTGCTGAGCGTATAGGAGCTTGTCTGAGCCGGAACTAAATAAAGAATAAGGGACTCGAGTTTTTATCTACTGTGAAGGAAATACAGATCTATTTTTATAAGCAGCTTACTCTACAGGTACTGTCCTAATATGCATGTGCCAAAAGGGTATGCAACATGCTGCATATGATGGAGAATGAATATTACATGAATTCACAGAGCTACGGCACAATAAAACTGTGCACCTTCCTTTTCGTGATCCAGCTGCTCTTACAGGTTGTCTGATTTGAGATATTTTGTAAACAGAACTTCAAATGAACCTGAGACTTATCAGGGTGAGGGACACAGCAAGCCCTTGCAACCAGTTCTGTGGAAATTTTGCAAAGCTTTGTCATGGATCTTATTGTTTGCTACTGATACACACCAGGCCTAATTGGGACTGGAGCAGAGATGAGTCAAACTATCAACCATAGCAGATGGTTCTGGACTCTGGATAGAGCCACTCAGTGTGACTATGTGTCATGTCGTCCTTCTCCTGAGCTCACACCACACAACATATATATAAATATACACACCACCAGTAAAATAGGACCATGATAAAATTATGCCACTGTGTTTTTACAGGAGTCCTTCAGGAAAGGAAGTAACTCTAAGTGTCATTTTCTTCACACAGTCCTGGCGCTTTTTTAATGTATTATATCAGCTGAGCAAAATGAGATTAATATTGAGGAATTACTCATTTATTCATTACTTTCCTTGCCTTTTAAGAACCTGCATAAAGGTCTAAAAATGGCAATTTGAAATTTTACAAAGTCAAGAAGATCACTGCAGAAGGGCTGGAGAGGTCAGCATCTAATGCTTAGACCTTCAAAATACCCATATATAGCATTTCAAGCAACACAGCATTCCAGAACTACCACCAGATGTCAGTGTGGAAATTGGTTTTATGTAGTGTCAAATGCTTCAGAACTGGGATAAAAAGGAGAGGCACTGCAATTCAAAAATATACACGCATTTCATACAGTCTATGAAGTTTTCTTGAAAGCAAACTGGTGACTTTATAATTTCCTTCCCCCCATACCTCACCCTCCCTGCTGAGGAACATCATCAAAAACTTAGCCAAGGTGTTAATTTTAAGGATATTGGCATTTTACATTTTCAGTCTTTTCATCTCAGTACTTACATTTTGTTTGATGGCAGGTTTTTTTATTAAAAACCCCAAAAATCTGTGTAGTCACTGGGTTTGTGCTGTGATTACCTGCATAGTTTTGGATTGCTAATGTACATAAACGTGCTTTTAAAAATTAACATGTAGCTTTCACCACCTAGTTACCTGGATTCTATTTTTGTAACTCATTTACATTACACATTTTATACCTCTCTACCTTCAGGCAGGAGACTTGCTTGGGATTAATTTTTTTTCAGTTACTGTGGCCTCACTTCTAAACCTAAATGCTGAATGCACATGCAAGCACTTCATCTTAAGTCTGGGTAGACTACATGTTTGCCTTGAAAAATCTTGTAAAATCTTCATGTTCTACTAAACACAAGACTAGACTGTATCAATTCCCTTTTAGGAAGGCTTCCAGCAATGCTGCTCTGCTGCTTGTGATCAATGCAGCACAGAGTAGGCAGACTTATGTGATGAATTGAGTAGCTGTTATCATTTTACACCTGTCCTGCTTTCTTAACAGGACATCAGAAATTGCAGATTAATTTTAAGATAGCATTGCCTGATTTTAAAGAAACATAAAAAGACACTTTTAGTGGTAATGGAGTTCTCCTGCAATCTGCCCACCTAGCATCTATAAATTCTACCACCTTAGTTATCTAAGCCTACTTAAAGTTAAAAGACGACTGAACCTATATTGCTTTAGTAGACGATAAATTCTCAGATGTCTGGTTCTTGTAAGTCACGTACTTCACATGGGACAAAGGGGAAGAATGTGCCATACAAAAAAACAACAGTAATGGTACCTCAAAAAGAAATATACAAAAGGATTATAGCGATAGTGACTAACAGTACAATACCTCACATACAAACAACTTCATTTCTTTTAGTTAATTTTTAATTTCAAGTTAGATCTGCATACATAATGTTATTTCTGTATATTTTAGCCAGGTTTTTGCAGAATCTTCAATGAAAGGCTTGTAATCTGATCATGCTCAAAAGTAACATGAAATCCGATTCACTAAAATTACTTTTCCATTTTTCTCATGTTTCTCACCCAGCAGATCCTGCAGTGTTGGGTGAACATTTTTTTCTGTATGTGCTGTTTATAATTTCAAACTGAAATAGAAAGCATCTAGGAAAACTATTTTCTGATCACATATGTAAAAATGTCTACCCAACTGTTTGAACACTAATTCTGAATGAACATTTCCTAGAGCCATGAAAGGTACTTAAAAGAACCTCCATGTACCCCACTTACAGTTTAAAATTGAGGGAATAAACACATGTGTATGCAAGTTGGA
Source organism: Coracopsis vasa (assembly GCA_026283785.1). Lineage (NCBI taxonomy): Eukaryota > Metazoa > Chordata > Aves > Psittaciformes > Psittacidae > Coracopsis > Coracopsis vasa. Next base: position 30,738 of record JANHGB010017648.1, on the reverse strand, counting down.
AAACTTATTAGAGACAGGCATCACACATAGGTGGGTTACTTCAACAATATTAAAAATGAAGACCCAAAGTAGCATTCCTCCAGTATTAAAGTAATGCAAAAGGGGACAAGAAGATAGCAAGCAAAACTCCCCTTTACACCTTACACACAGAGGTGGGTGGAGGAGAGGCAACCACACCTAGTTCTCCTTCGTCACTCAAAGCTGCAGTCACCGCAGGGGAAGGGCCAATTGGTCTATTAATATGACTCAGATTTCTTCTTGTTTCCACCCAGCAATAAAATGCAACGGACACTGATCCAATACGCATGCCTGGGCTGCGGGAAGCTCTGACTACCAAAACCTGATTTTCTTCTGGTTCTGCATCAGCACTTATGCCACAAAACACAATCAACACTAAACACACACAACTACACATAGTACTTGTTTTTTTTTTTCCCCTTTTAACATTACAAACAGTAACTAGATAACAATAGTTCTACCAAATCACAGCTCTAGAACCAGTCCTTAAAGTATCATTGGCTGGTGTGCTAACTATCTGCTTTTGCAAACCTTTACTATAGTGGCCTGTATTACATATCAGGGCAGCATAATACTGGATATCATCTGAAAGCCAGCACCCACCTCAAGATGGCAGAGAGGAAACATGATGGAAAGTCATATATCAAAGAGAAGTGATAAAACAATCTAAGTAAGAGTTAATTTGTTTTAATCTTGCAATCAGCTAGATCCATTAGGCATCAGTAAGATGTTGATCAGTATCATCAATTTCAACAGCAAATTTGTGCTCCTAGAAAGTATTTTTACTTTTTTTTTTTTTTTTTTTTAAGTGGTGCGAAGCATATTGAGGGAGTACATACAGCTTAAGTGCTTCTATCTTCAACGCTGTAAAAGCTCCATCTCTGCTCTATCTCTTCTTCCATTCACAGAATCAGCGAATTTCCCATCCATTCTCTATTGCTGATGCAATTGGGTGATTTTAACTTTTACAAGCCATTTGCTTTTTACGTAGCAAGACAAGTACAGAGCACCAGTAAAGAATCTTTAGCATGTATGGTAATCCTAAAGACTTGTAAATATTATTGTTCAAAAAATATGGTGAAGTGAGGATTCCTAAAACATTTATCACCTGGCTAAATACGCAATCTTGAAGCCTTTCAAGCAATCAGGATAAAAAAAATAAAATCATATTCAGTCACTAACCACCAGAGGGGAGAACAAAAGAACTCTGATGAAATGTTTCTCAGTCATCTGCAAGAGGACATCAGAGTTGATTTTACAATACTCATATGTCTGAAATTTTAGACTAGATATTGTTCTCACTTGATGCAATAGGACTTTTCTACGAATTTCATTAAAGGTGGCAAAAGTCCTAAGTGAATACTATAGAACAGAATTTGGACAGAATTCAATAAGGAGGAACAGGCTGCTTTATGAATACAGCAACTGCGGAAAAATCAGAATGTTAACTCTCAACAAGAACCAACATTGCTTCCAATTTAAATCCCATAACCCAAGTCACTACACCCAAACAAAACAAACATATAAATCCACCTCAAATCCGACAGTCTTACATATGCCAATTCTGTCTAATTAACAAATGCTCAAACTATAATACTCCCAATTCCCAAGGATGATCCTCCTTAAGCGTGCTTACCCATGAGTACTCTAATTAACAATATTAATGATTCTGTAATGGAAATCAAAACCTGCAATCATTTCTCAGCAAAGCATGAAAATGCAGTTTAGCAGAATTTGCCCTGAGAGTGATGTTTGAAACAAACTAAGAGAAATCCCTGGCCTGGAACATGATGCTTGAAATCTGATTACAAACTTAATTAATCTAAATTCTAATAAGCTGGGCAAATAAAAAAGCTTCTTCAGCAGCTTTAAAAGCCATCTCTGGCAGGGAAAAAAAAAAAGGCAGTATTTTAAGAATTTAATGAACAAAGATTCTGATCAAATGCAATCAAAAAAATGATCCAAATCAAAGTTTTAAAAGTGAGTGGATTAAGCCTGTTTTGAAAAGAGGCATGCTGTCCCTCATGGCACTAGTCTGCCAACAGACCAACACAGACTGCAACTTTGTCTTGAATTCTAGACAAACATTAAGTCATTGCCGTGTAACCTATGACTAAGATCTGCAGAATATTTTGACTGAAAAATAAAACTATGGGAAATGCTCAGCACACACTGCAGTTTACTATTTGAATCTCTGCTACCTCTTGATAAGCTGCATATATTTTCTAGAAAGTTATTAGTATTAATGAAATTAGCTTTTTATGTGGACAAGGGTTGAAAAAACCCCAACTCTCAGAAGTTTACAGCTTTTCTGGCCAAATTTCTGCTTTACATTTTTTGGAACTTTGCTTAGTTGTTTTAAAGAAAGAATCACACCAGCCTCGTTGATTAGTGCTTTGGGGTTTGTTTTTTTTTTTTCTTTTTTTTTAAGTACAATCTTACTAAATACTATTGCACTTTGACTTCTAATGTTAAGTAATTCAGACAGTTTTCAGATTATTTTCTTCCCACTTTGAGGATTAAAAAAAATCCTCTAGCCAATTTATCATTATTTCTATTAACTTGTTCTTAACTTCTTTCTGGTAACTTCTGGGCACCAATGTAGTCTGACATTGCGAAATGCCCTGAAGTAGCAGTCAAGTACAGCCACAACCCTACCTGCTATAAAGAGTTTTATAAGGTGAAGGTTTTGAAACATGTAACACACTGAACTCCCAAGATAAAATTCATTCTTTCCCTGAGGCTGCTGCTCTATGTAACTCAGGCCTCCACCAAACACCAGTGCGTAAGGGACAACTACGCCTTAAGCCTACAATTCTAAAATAGCATCCAATGCTAACAGCAACAAGATATACTTTGATCACTCAAGTAATAAGCACTTGGTAAAACCAAAACAAAGGTAGTACAATATCATGTCAGCCTTTATCCTACACAAACCAACTATCCTTAAGCACTGAAGATTTCAAGTATGTCCTGCCACAAAGACAAGGAACTAGTCAGCACTTAAAACGTCAGTTGAAAATTCCAAAATCTCCATCCTGTGAACTCCCTGGAACAATCCCCTTCTAAAGAAGGAATGGAATGAGATTCCTTTTGCAGAAGTGAAATGTCAGCTTGTTCACTCTATGAACATGGCAGAACGCCAAGAAAGGCACTGCACTCTAACTCCTGAAATACTAAAGGCCTGCAGCAGGCAGTGTGAACTTTTTAGAAGTATATACAACCTCTTCTTTAAGAGAAGTAGTATTTTTTATAAGCTAAACTGGAAACGTGCTAGTCTTCCTTACTTGTATCACACACACACTTTGAACACGAAGCATTACCTGTTTATGTCTATATGGAACAAAGTGCAACAGCCACCCAGAGAAATATGATTTGCTCTTCAACTCTATAAAAATTTAAAGCTTATCACTGACAATGCAAGCTACTCACATATCAGCCTTCTTGCATCTAAGATTCACACAGAATAAACTGTACTGCTTCAGAATATAAATAATTCTTGGTTGGAGCCCTGAAGGAGAGCAGAAAGTTTTAGCAACTATTGCTTGCCTTTGAATCACACATGAACAAGAGGTGTTCACTGTTCTTCTCTCTCCTCCTCTCTCATTAATTAGGCACAGCTACAAAGATTGCAACCTAGCAACAAACCGTCGATACTGCGTTTTGTGGAACTCATGAAGAATTCAGATTGCTTGTTTGCAAACGTGTCTCAGGAATATGAATATGCATAACTAAAAATTAAATCTAGTTTGAAATAGTTTGCTTCTTTTCAACAACTCAATGATTCTTCTCTTTTGCTGCATTAAGATTAAGCCGAATCGTAAATTAACACATTCTGATTGCTTTTTTTAAATTATTGGTGGCTTTACCTTTTACATGCATCCCAGTTAACTGTACTTCAATGTTGAAAAAAACCAAACAAAAAATCAAAGAAAACCAAATAAAGCCACACCCCACAAAACCACAACTGTCCTTGAAAATTCTGCAACATACTATGCTTCCAGGCTATAGAGTAAAGATTTTCACATGCACCACAAAAGTCTTTAGAAAATATCTAACATCTGTCAGGACAATAAACACTGTTTCTAATAGTTACAGCTTGTCATATATTTAGATTTTATATATTTATTTCTTTAGATATTCACTAAGTTTCTCTACAGCGATCTTAATCCACTTTTTCATGCATGTAACATCATCTTCATGAGTAATGAAGAAAGGCAATGAAAAACTTGAAGTTTACAATTTCTGCTTTAGAGAATTCTCAGAGAAATTTCTCTCAGGAGAAGCTAGGAAAAAAGCACTGAAAATAAGCTGAAAGTAACATATTGGAATTACAAGACCTTTGTCAGCATTTATAAAGGCAGATTCCCGAAAATTGAATGAAATTTTATTTATAGCTCCTTGAAATAGAAAGCTGTATACATTTCAAGTTGTCTTGTGTACTACCAGCTGAGAAATCACGCTTAGACAGGATTGTTAAATGGAATGCAACTGTTGTGGCTCTTTCAAGGACAAATTGCTCATTCCCTAAAAATTGCAGGCTTAGAAAGTTTTGTGTAACTTATCACTAGCAGTATCTGCAAGCTGATGGAACTGTAGTGAATTTGAGCAAGTTCTTTAATGCTAGATGCCATTTCCCTGTGCAGCTGCAAGACTTCCAAATATGTCAAGTTCACTACTGCTTGCTCTCTTTCCAGGAACTAGTTATTGCAAGTTCTGGGAGGTGGAAGGAGAAAGATATCACTGCAGAGCATATGTGGTCTCTAGAGTACACAGAACCCTTAACAGAACATAGGAACCATTGTCATCAGAACACATTTAAGGTTTTAACTGGGGAGAGGTGGGGAGGAGGTGTGGGGGTGAAATAAGGATAAAATCAAACTGAACAAAGTAAAATCTCGATCATAACAAAATGAGCTGGTTTGTATCTAAAATTTAACTTCACTGAACTGGTTACATGTAATGAAATACATAGCCAAATCCAGTTTTGTACCAATAACTTCAGTAAATCTCATATCAGCACAAGTTTTCAAGAACTTCCAAATTTCATTAAATAACCTACTGAGTTTGAAATTAAACAACTTTTGCATATGACAATAATGGAACAACAGAGAGAGTAGCTCATGAAACAATCAGACACTATCAGCGTCCACTCAAACCTGGCAGACTCCTTTTGTAAATGCATATAAGTTACCAAGACATTTATAGTAAAACACTCTTTTTGGAGCAAGAAACTTAGCACCCAGAGAACCCCAGCACATGCTGAAAACCAAACCTTGACATAGAACACAAACCAGTTTTTGCATCACTGCTGCGAACAGAAGGCAGTAATTTGAATTGTGTTCAAGCAGAGGGAGAGAAAGGGTCACTAGTGATCTATGGTACAAGGAGCTTATAAACAAGGTAGATGCAGAGAGATTTGAAGAAATACAGAATATTCAACAGTTAAAACCAGCTACAACTTAAGCATCTACAGACAGCAAAAAGACCTAGAAGCAAAGACATGCATAGTTAACGGTCTGCAGCAATCACAGACTACATTTTAAAATATTGAGAAAACAGGTTTTACATGTCTTCAATATGTAAAACAGAATGAAGCACAAGGCAAAAAAACCCTATAAATAATTAGACCCGGTAGCATTTTGACTTCCAGTTCCAGCCACATTGTGTTCTGCACATCTGTACAAAACCAAGCCAAGTGAATGGAAAACACAATGTTTAGACTATTTGTAAAAGAAAAAAGATGTGAAAACATGTTGTTAAAATTGTCTAAATAAAAGACTATGCCCAGAAATTATAATTCAGTACTAGGTAGTCTGGGCTAAAAGTTATAAATCTGCTAAGGTCCACAAAGATTGTGAACTTGCTTTTAGGAAGCCAGAGGGTGGTGAGGGGGAATTTTTTGCAATTAGAAGATCCCTGATGGGATTGCCTTAGAACTCAACTGATTACTTCCAGTTCAGAAAATCTTTTGGGACAATGGCAGACAGCTCCTATTGTCAGCCTCATTTACGGTTATTTTAATAGCTCCAGCTTATTTCTGTCAGATAGATTGCTTGTATGTCAAGCTTTCAGACAGGCAATGTAATTGCTATACAGAGGAACAGTACCATGTTGCTAGAGTTCAATATGGAGAGACATAAAAACCCCCTGATGAGTACACATTAGGGAAATGAAATGTTAACTCCCATGCCAATAGAAAAAATTATTGTAATACAACCACATACAACTTATGTTGCTTTGAAGAGAGAGGAAGTAAAGCAAGCTTTGCTGTTAGCATGAGCAGTCACTCATGATCTGAGAAAAAGCATGCTCGAAACCCATGTGCGCTCAACTGCATCAGCACTACGGCAGGGTTATAAAATATCAGTGAAAACAGAAGAAACTGCCAGCAGATTCTGGGCCAAGCAAGTGGGCTCTCAGTACCCACAAAAGCAGCTCTTTTTACTAAGGTTTGGAGGATCTGATTAATCTTACTTCTGGACAGACTTCTGTCTTCAGGTAAAGACAAAAGTAGATTCTTTGTCTCAAGAAATACAATTACACAGTATCCTAAAATTAGAACAAACTATGTTTAAGCAAAAATCCTTTCTGATAATACTGTTACACAGTTATCTTTAGATCCTGCTCTCTATTTATGGTTTTACGATCAACAGAATTTCTGCTGAAATGCAGGTAGCTTAGAAACAACTGAAGGGTTCTACAAGTCTACTATTTACTTATGAATGTACACAAAGAAGGAAGTTTATTTAATAAAATTTTTAGAGAGTTTGTGTATTTGCATGTGCATAAGAAATGCAAAGGATGAATTTCCATGTTCTTGGTTAAAGTTTATAAGGATTTCTTACATATACAGACAAGTGAACATGTATATGCTCCTTAGAACTCCAGCCTCACCTAGCAAAATCTCTCTAACTTCACTGACAGTCTTCCTAGTACTAAGCAATTGTTGACAATGTGAATGGTTATATTACCATTCTAATCATTTAAGTGGGAAATGGGAAGTCTCTGAAGGGGAAATTCCTCTGCAAATGGCCCCAGGAATTTCAAAACTAACTGGAACTGACAGATTAACCTAGGTCCCCCTTAGGCAGTGGAAGAGTCTACAAGGAAAATAATGAGACACTTGGGAAGCCAATTATGCACAAGAGCAACACATTTAATTGTACAGAAACTGGTTTGTTGATCGAGAAGGATCTAGCTGTTTAGACCTCTGCATATTATTAATACACAGAACAGTTCTACAACAAGTATACTTACTTTTTTGTCTCTAAATCTCAAAGTTTAGCGACCATCTTAAGGAAAATGGTTGCATGTGTCCCAAGAAACTTTTTCCTGTATACAGAGCAGTTCTCTCATATTTCCTTTTTGGTTGTAATTTGAACAATTGCAACCTACCTCTTATTACTTCCACAAAAGTAACTTTGAAGGCTCCGCAAGTTCAACAGAGCAGCCCTACTCTTTAGTAAGAAGCAGTTACAGCTGTGTTCCACAGCAACACTGGCTCATGATTAACCCACATGCAAAAACCTGACAGTTAGCACATGCATGTTATTTATTCTGATTTGTGTTTCAGATTGCTGCAATTTTGCTTCAAGCTTTCAGTCTCCTGACTATTTTCAGTTGCAGAAACAGCTGGTTAACAATGACAGTTCCCAGACCAGCTCTGAGCAAGAAGACATATTGATACCTATCAAAAGGCAAGTAGCATGTTCAGGAAAACTGGAAATCGGGCTATTACTGCTGTTCATGTTACTGCACCAGGTAGCTATACACACAATAGCACTTAATTACTGACAACAGAAACACTGCTCCCAAGCTCTTTGTCCCCAAAGAGCTGGTGTACCTCTGGTCATGTGAAAGCTAGGAGAACAAAGCAAATCAATAAAGTCAGGAGGCTGAAGCATCAGCAATCCAGTGGCATCAAAAGACATTTTCATCCTTGTTCTGACAAATTTATTAACCCACAAAGTATCCATTTATTTATTCAGACTTTATTTCTATTCATGTATCCAGAGGAAATCCCATACTGATCAGTACTTTTTATACTAATTTGTTTATTACTCATCATTACATATGAATTAAAATAAACAAAAAGCCATACAAAGAAATGTCTCCAAACTTGTTTGTTTCTGAGTAAAAACTTCACAGCAGAAGAGTCATGGAGACAAAGAACTCTGGGACTGAAAAAAACACCAACCCTTTTTTGTTAAGATTACTGTATCAAGTAGATGACAAATGCTGTTTGCAAGCAAATTCTTACATGCACACTGAAGAATCAACACTTAACATCTAAAAGGGAGATTTGCAACTAGAAAACTAGAAACTACTTATTAGATGTTAAGGATATTTTTTTGTAAGTGCCCTGGATGCCTGCTGGGAGATGGGTTCTGTCTTTTTCACATAAGTAACAGATAACTGCCTATATGGTTTTATTCAACATCTTCCAAAATAAAATAAAAAAAAAAAAAAAGAAAGAATTTATTCACTCTGTATTTATTGCTTAATAGTAGAACCTGCAAGCATTTGGATAAACACACCACAGAGTTTGTCGGAATTTCCATTAGGAACTTCTTAATTATTCCCCACAGAAACATTTTTCACTGAAGGTAACTGCACCTTTAGTAACAATACCGAAGAGAATGGGTGATGTGAATAACTCCACCAAACAAGAAGCTTAATCATCCTAGAGCCATGATAAAAGTAGACCAACTCTGCTTACACTACTACACTCAGTGTAAATGGAAGAACACTGTGATGCTGTAGGTGACTAGTAGATCATGTAGCCACAAAACACATTTTACTTCTGAACAAATGAAGTTTTTTTTCCCTTGTTTAAGAAATTCAAAGAACCTGCAGTGACGAGAGATGGAGTTGCACCAAGTGACCACCTCAAATATCTGTATCACTGCATGACTGTTCTCAAAAACATATTCTCAAATGCTGGCCATTCACATGTTTGACTGAGCAACTCAATTTCCAAAGGATTTTTTTTTTATCACCACCGGAATTACAGACATAGCATAGATTTCTTGCTCCATTTCATATCACATGCTTGATCAATATTCACTCAAACGACATAATCTGCAGTAATTTTGTTCTTACTCTAATTATCACCCCCTCAATTTATTAAACAATACACATCAAAACTGACATGTCACTTGAGCCAATGACAACTCAATAATTCATCTTTCACTAACAGTTTTTGAACCTTCTCACATTCTCTTCCCCCACCTTATCTATATCTGGAAGTCCAAGTCAATTCACAAATTCACTACAAAATTCCAATGTTCAGCAGGAACACTTTTAAGCAAGCAAAAAGCCAATTGAAAAGTGCAAGTTCTAAGATTTTTTTTTTTTTTTTTTTAAATCTAAGCTATGAACTGCTTAGATCTTTATACTTTTTTATTTTAGCCATGTTTTCTCTATGTCCATACACAAAGTAACGCACTTCTTAAAAGTGTGCAAGAAGAGATGACAACTCGTTAACATTAAAAGGGTCTGGACAAACCCAGGCAACCCAAGATATTACTGAACTACCTAGTAGCACAGGTACGGAAGCACATACGTATAACCAGACATCAAAAAGAAAGGCATTTCTGATTAATCTGCTTAAATTGGTGCTATAATATTCAAACTACCTTCAAAGTGAACTATGATAGCAGACTTCTTATGCAAAGGCATAGTCATCTTTCCCTCCCTCCCCACAGTAATTAACATTCTTTGCACAGGCAGCTGGACATTTGTTAATCATTAACTGTTCATGTAATAAAGACAGAAAGAAATTGTTAGCCATTCCTCACAATGGTACACTATAAAAAAACCCAAAAACTTTAAGACTCAAGGCATAGTTAATAGTGTAAAATTATTTACAGTAACAAAATCCTTGTGGTATTAACATAGCACATTCAGTATTTTGCTGAAAATACCTCTTTTTGTGAGCAAGACTTTCCATGTTCAAACCCAAGTAATTAACTCAGGAATTTAATCAATAAAACCACCCCCAGCACTTTTAACTGTAACAGAAAAAAAGAGGTACCTTTTAAAAAGATTAACAATGCTGTTAATCTCTTGGACAGTAAAATAATACATATGACCAGAATTGCAACACCAAATATAACAGAGGCATAACCAATGCACACATTCCAATCTTATCTAGAATCACTTTGATTCACTCTACCTTGCTTTCATTACAGGAAGGGCACAGCAAGGGCATTCCTCTCTGATCTAACAGAAAATTCCACAGACAGAAGTTTCCACATGTCTGATTCGTTGCAGATTAAACCCTTATCATTAGACAGCAATCTCTAATTTTCATAGAGACAGGATATACCCTGTCATGGTAAATCTATAGTAAAAGGTTAGGGGCGGATGGGTGATTTAAAAAAATTTAAAAAAAACCCTGTAGAATGGAGATGCAGTCCCCATCAAAGAGCTATGCATATCACCCTCACAGCTTTGGAGGAATGGAGGGGACAAAGTACCAGCATTAAAGATCATATACATAATTCCATCCATACATTTCCATCCTAAGCTTCTTTGCACTGCAAATCTTTCAAGCTGAGCTCTCAAACTCCCTCTGTGCACAAATACAATCAGCACTACAGGCCACACATATAAGAAGTCTTTATTAATGTTTAGCAGCATTATTCATTCATTCTGTATTCATTTTTAGCACCTTATGTTACCAAAATCTTCATTCCTTTACCATTTGACTGCAGCAGTTCTGTAATGCTCATGTACATTTAACAGTAACACTAAAATCAGAAGGCTATTCTGTAACTATATTTCTTACATTTTGAAATTCTTAATAACCTTTTAATCCCTAAGTCCTCTAAAAAATATGAATAAGCACACTACGATCAACAACTTCAAAACCAAAACTCAGGAATTTTCATTTTTTAGCATATAGAGGTGGTTTCAGGCTTTTTGCATGAGCAAAATTAATATAGCCTGTTTATTTAAGAAACATGCAGATTTTGGAAGCAATCCCTGTCAGTAAGGATTATTCTAAGATGTAGACTGGGCAATACAACAATGCAACTACTGAGTTTTCTGTGTGTAACCTTCCCTGTCATATAGGCAGATATTCAGTTCCGGTATCAGTGATACTATCTGCACAGATACAGAACACTGAGCCAAAAGATCTATTAATGATTGCCACTACTGGTAGGTCAAGACAATTTATGTCCATTAGCTCAGAAGTGTGCTCTTTAACCCAAATGCCTATCAAAAATTACACAACTCTTTATAAGAGCTATGTATGTATTGATTTATCCTTGTTCACAAAAAATTTAAAATGAAATAGAAGCAGCTATTAGAAGTGTGGATAGAACACAAGGAGTTTGGGGAAACTTCGTTTCTGAATAAAGAAATTATCTGTCGTAGTCCTGTTGCTAGATTCTTTGGGCACTCCTGTTTTACCGAAAATCACTCTTTGATGGCACTGGAATGCTAGACATTTTATTTTGTTGAAGAACATGGAGACTGATGAGTTGAAAATTCATTTTTGCTCACATTCAGATGACCAGTGTAATCAATGCACGTATGCAGTGATACACAGATTACAAAATGGACCTGCAAACCATAGTTTCAGCAAGCCCAAAGTATTTTAAAATCCAAGTTCTATAGCTGCCACTACTGCATGCTATAAGTTGTGGAAGTTTGCCAAATACTCATCTAGGTTTCTCCTTTGTTAAATACAGCCAAATGCTGTATGATTAAAGTTTTAAAATCTTCAAAGAAAAGAATAAACATTATGCAATCATTTCAAGCTCCCCTCCTTTGACCTTAAGATGTACTTCAAAAGCTAAGCAGATGTTTAATAGGAAATAAATCTCCAACTCAACAGATGTACCAATAGCGATACTGCAAGATGCACCTTCCATAGCTTTTGGCAACCCTTCCCTTCTATTATTCCTCTGCTCACAAGTACTTTTCAAGTCAAAGAGAGATCTAAGCAAGTTAATAGGCCCTTAATATGTACTCTGCTGCCTGAAATGATTGCTGTTTATAAGGTAATCTTTGGGACCACATGTGGCTCAGCCTCAGTTCATCTCCTACAGAGACACAGCCCCTAGGGCAGCTCTGTTTTCATCAGACCAAGTTGCAACCTAATCAACACCTTTCACAACAAAACAATCCCTTACTTTGAGTAACCCTACAGAAGAAGAGGGGAGCCCCAGCTTTTGAATGGGATCTCTGTTTGGCCACTAAGGTGATGTTTTACTCAGCAGGATACCCAAGAAAATTCAAACTACTTTGGAAGATTCCCCTGCCAACAGCAAAACATAAGATTGAGTATGTTTGTCTAAAACTAACTCTGCTTCCAAAGACACATTCTAAAAGCTACATTAACAACCTAATAGTACCATCACAAATGCAAATTATATAGTTTCCTTCTAGCCTAAGAAAGGTAGGTAATCAGCTAGCTCCAGGCTGCTCAGGACCTTGTCCAAACCCAGGCTTCCTTAACCTCTGCCAAACTGAAACTCAACAGCAACTCTAAATGCCAGGCTTAGTTTGATGCACTTAAAAAGAAACACGAATGCAACAGCATCATCCCACAAGTTACCTATCAGTTCCAGGCCTTAGCTTGACTGTGAATCATACCATAAGCACAGTAATGCAAGGCTGCAAACTGTAGCCAAAACCAGATGATGCCTGGCAGGTTAACCAAGTAACCTCTTCTGAACTTAAGTACTTATACGCACTTACTGAATTCTGATGTCAGGCAGCCAGGCCATTGATACCAGCAATAAAGCAAAATAATGCACCCCCAGAATTTAGTAATCTCCTAGTATAAAGCTTTCTGGATTGTAGGGTTTGGGGGTTGTTTTTTGGGGGTCTGTTTTTTTGGGTTTTTTTTTTTTTTACAGCAACAAATTCAGGACTTGGTCACAGTCTAACTGAAGGCAGATCTCTGGCTCTTACCTTATTATACTGAACTAGGTCTACACTTCCTAGAAAAAGTTTTCTAAATTTCGCCTAATACTAAGAGAGGGTCTAAAGATACAACAGTTATTCTTAGTAAGCTGCTGTTACAACTATTTGTACTGTCTCATAAAAGAGAATCTATGTGCCAAACGCCTCATTTTTAAAACCATGAAAAATTGGTGGAAAACATATTTAAGTTGCATGAAATCTTAAGCAAATGTTTTTAAGCTCAAAATATTACTCAAATTAGACATAGTTGCTTAGTTGTGGGTTTGTTTCTTTTGTTTGGTTTTGGGGGGTTTTGGTTGCTTTTTTTTGTTGTTTGTTTTTTAACATAACTAGATTTTCTTGCACAACAGCCCAAGTTCGGCTTTAACATCACTGAAGAAAAATGCCATGAAAACAAGGTGAAACCATAAAATAGTTTTCTGTGTCAACTTCACTCATATTTTCAACATCATACTGAATACACTCAAATCCACTCAGTTCCATTAACCAGAAAGCAGAAAATAAGAGAACACCCCATTTTAAAAAAAGTCTACACAACAAGTTTCTGAAGTATCTATAATCAACAGCCATAAATATGCCTCCTCATTTTAAGTGTTCCACAGATACAACTGCCTCTCCCATCTTTCAGACTAAGCTAGAATTTCAGATCTGCTCCATGTATTGCATGCCTGATTTCCAGTGAAACATCAAGTAAGTCAAAAAAAAAAAAAAATCATCAAAACATGGGATAAGTACTTTAAAAACCAGGCTATTGTGTTTGGCTGGGCATGCTACTGTAAGTGGTTTCATTACTTACTGTCACAACAAAAACTTTCTTCTGATGGGCTCTGGAGAAGTTTTGATAAGGACTCTTGTAGAGTCACAAAACTGCCGGTGGGAGAGTTAAAATGGGAAGACCTTGTCTCCCAGTCACATTAAGGTGTTCTCATGCTGCTCCTCTTTCTCAGCCTAATACCAAAATCACAGAATGCCCAGGAACTGCACAAAATAAATATGCCACTTGAAAAACACTGAACATACATCAGCATTGAAGTATTTTTCCAGAGTAGTTAATTACAAAATTACTCTTTGCTTGTTGCCCGCTCTTTATTCCTAATGCTGTATTATTTTTACTACACTCTCCTCGTGGAGGCAACTAAGGGAATGACTATTTCTGCATCTCTGACCTAAACTATTTCCTGTTCCCAGAATAAGAACAGCTGTATTTTTTATTATTATTTAGCAGAGATAAACTAGTACTTCTTAAACAGAAATGTTCCCAACATTTCTCAACAACAACAACAACAACGACGACAAAAAAAAAAAAACCTCAACATACACTTTTCTCCTGACATGCACACACACAGAGAATGCCTCTCAATCTCAGAAAGTATTACTTCAATTAAGGGCTTTAATTACACACTGCTCAAACACATAGAAGATGTTTGCCTGTGTATTACTTTTAAATGAAATGATGAGTTTAATAGTTTGTGCTTGAATTCCAGGTTTTGACCTGGAATTCTGTTCCAGATGTCAGTATGGCAACTGACTGGCCATAATCCAAGAATAATCTGCCTAAAGTTCTTTAGGCAAAAATTCCACTCGGCTCACCACTGTTTCATTCAAATCTCCAGCATATATATTAGAATCAGGTTTTAGTTCTCTTTAACTGCTAACTGAAGGGCTGAGCAGCCCTTCCTTTAAAAGATTAACCTTCCAAATTAACATTCACAGGCTTAAGACCTCAACTCCAACTTCGAGTTTATAGAACCTAGTAATTATTCTAAAAGGAAGGTTTTTTGGGTTTTGGTTGTTTTGGGAAATTTTTTGCGTTTTTTATAAACCACATCAGAATAACATTAAAAATTCTTACCATATTGCATATTTATACCTCAGCCAGTGAAGAAAGTTAACTGCTATATCAGCTATATGGTCAAATAATTAACTTCAGTACAATGTAATGTGGCAGTACAGAATTCAGTGTAGGGTGAAAAAAAAAAAATTGCCTGAAAAGCTAATTAGATACCTAGGAAATTAGTCTGTGTTCTGAGCCTCACTTGTGTTTGTACCCAAACTAACTAGGATAAGAATTTGTGGTACAAAAAATAGCAACCAGTTACTATTATGCAGAAAATAGAGCACCTCCTAATCCAGCTCGCTTTTCAAAAGTATGGTAAGAGCCACTGCGATTTGCAAGAAGAAAACGCTGCGAGAAGACCCTCATAGGAAAGGGTCAGTCTTCCCATTTACTCCTCATTTTTAACTGATAAATATACGTTGGAATTTCAAGACCTATGTGCCAATGAGACTTTACCTGTGGACAGAAGCTAAGCGGGAAATGTCATTGTTATGACTTCTGTAAATAAACTTTGACTAAATCTTAGATCATCTCCTCTTCATAGCCTATCGTAGCAAACCCACCAGGAATATTCTTTCCCGACTATCAATATCACCTAATCGATGACAATTTTAATGTTTAACAACTTTTTCACAAAAATATTTGCTCAACATTTTTTATTATTGGCAGTTTTCAGCAACCTATAACCTATCTGACAGTTCTGCAAGAACTCAGAATAAACACAGTAAAGTCACCATATGGCTTTGACAGCAGCTTGTTTGGAAGATATATAGTAAAAAAAAAATTGTTATTATTAGTAACTTGCGGGGGAGGGGTTTGGTGGTTTTATTTGGTTGGTTTTGTTTGTTTGGTTGTTTTTTTCTTAATTTAAACTGAGGGAAAGTAAGTTCTTGTATATCCTAGTGTTATACTCATGACTTTACACAAAAGGGGTAAAAAACTAAAGTGCATAGAAGCGTTCGCTGAAGACTGTAAAGGAAATCCCATATTTGTAAGGCTGCTTAAGTACTATCAACTTAAAACCAAATCATACTAGTCTCATTTTCGGTTAAAAAATGCCTACCCTACCTTCAAGCAGTTTATGGCTGTATCAGTACAACAGACAGAAAATATTCCCAGACACTGGAACTTCATTCTCTCCATTGCTTTTGGCCCGTGCCAGCCCGCACTCTTTTAAAGAGCACTAGGTCACAGTTCACAGTGGAAATGCAGCAGACCACATTCCCAACAGACAATCTGGGTGCAGCCCAGGTACCTAAAGGTACAAGAGTTGTTAGGATAGATGCAGGCCAGTTGGCAGACAGCACTGCTGGCTTAACAGCTATCTAATAGGTACTTAAGTGTTCTGCTCCACTGATGGTCTTTTTTTGATCTTTGCTAATGCCTGTCTTATATGAAAACTCAGCAACAGTGAATGGTGGAATGATCTGAAAAGCTAAAAAACCAAAGATCACTGAAGAAACAAAACCTGAAGCAACCCCCTTATACATAAGTGTTAATCATATCCTCCATTTTAATTAATGCAATTATAAGAACACTACAAAGAAATGTTAACATGCTTATTATACATTAGCAATGCTCTGTACCTTTTAAAAGTTTAATTCAGTACTTTGCTTTACGTAGTTAAAATCCTATTAATTCTACTTAATGAATTACTGTCTTCCCAGCTGGAAATGGTTCTGGTAATACAAAAATAGTGTCTCTTAGGCATTAAGCTTTATTGATATTTTACACACACAGAGACAGTGCAATAAAATTAATTTTCTTCCACACGGCCCTGTTTTTGTTTGGGATTTTTTTTTTTTTTTACTTGCTCTTTTAACATTCTTTACCAAAACAAATTATTTTTATCATGGTAGCATGACTTACACTTGACTATTACCTTGTTCCAAGGGAAGACTACACAATAAAGATAAATCCACAAAAGGTTACAAACCACAAGCGTCTCAAAAATTCCTCAAATAGAAAATAACTAGAGACTGCGCAAGTATTAGAAGGAAGTATCATGCATCTGCTCTGGTCTTATTCTTCCTTACTCTACTGGAGACAGTATATCAGGCTAGACAGACCTTTGTTCTAATAAAGCAGTCGTACTTACATCTTTTTAAGTCAGCAAATTAGTTTAATCACTTTAAACTTTGTTGTTACTGTTAGAACAGCATTACTGTTATTTTGTAACACTCATGGCTTAACAACTTAACTGCAGGTTACTGAAGGAACAGTTAAGAATTCTGGTAACAACTATATTACTAGATTAAACATGAGTAATAAGGGTATCATGCATGAAGTTCATACTGTCACATCACCCTTACACCATTCTGGAACTAGGTTATGTGCTAGGAAATATCCTTAACTGTAGAAGTTTAGAAAAACACCTGCTGGTAGCCTTGCAAGTTGAACTAGTTGGGAAGTTTCTGATAACAATGTGTTTGTAAAATTCAGTGTTTATTAAAATAGTTCAAACAAATTGCCATCATTGAAAACCTTACTGCGTAAGGCCTACATGTAATACCCTGTTATCTGGATGTACAAGGGTTGCAAACCCAACCGCCCTAGTACACAACTGGTTAGACGCAACTACACATCATGGAATTCATGACTCTTGAAACTACCTTTGTTTCTGAACATCAGCTTCCAGGATGGGCTCCACTTTCTACAAACAATGCAATGAGAGCCTTCTTTGTCTAAATGACACATGGCATCTACACTCCCAAAGTCTACCGGCTCCCTCAGTTACAGACACTTTGAGCACTAGAAAGAAAACAAAAGATGACACCCTTGAAATAAGATAAAAAACAGCTCTCTAATAACCTAGAAGCCCTGATAATCTCAAGGAAAGGAGCAGTCTGCTTGGCAAAACTTCTCTGGAGAAGGCCAAATATGAGCAAAACCAGTAACAGTTCTCATTTTACAGCTGAAAAACAGTGTGGAAATTTGCCCACCACATGCTGGTTCTCCCATGACAGCCATCACTTCCACCAAGTGGGTGACGCTGAATGGCCCTGTTCACCTATACAACTGGAAGCAGCAATGGGAGTTCTTTCTAATCCATTTTCATATACTAGTTTCCATCTTTTACTTCACTTTTTGAGGAGGAGAGTAAATACTTAATGGAAATGCTCTATCCTTATTTTTGACAACCAAAAACTAAACAGGAATACATTCTCCTTTCCTCTGCTTGCCTGCTGGGGATAAAGAAGGAAGAGATTTACCTTGGTCCCACATAGCTTCTCCTTTAGGTTCTCCTCCAGCAATTGCTTCTATCATTTCTTAGAGCCTTCCTAAAAGGCAGCAGAAGCATGGTATTGACATGATTTATCTCACTTTTATTGCTCAGTGTTAACGGGATTTAGATGGTGTGTGGGTTTTTTTTGTGGCACATTGGGACCTGTATCAGCACAATACGTTATATTATTAATACATCCCAATCTGCTCAACTCCTTATCAAATTCTTTAGGAAAATATTTTATAGCTGCTTTAGTAGGCAATTCATATAGCCAGCTGATCATCTCAATTTGCAGACTTCAGTCTAGCTCATACATAAAGAGCTATCTTAAATTCCAAGTTCTCCTGAACACACATACCTAAAGGATAAACAAATTGGTTTGTTGTATAAATTCACTGCACAGAAATCTTGTTTTAACATTTTTCCCCCATGCTGTTACAATACATCCAGAATCTCCATTTATTATGTAATTTTATTTTTATCTCTGTACACCAACAGCCACAATGCACTATTATACTTCTGAAACTTTTATATAGAGTGATGATCTCTGATCTCTGTCCTTTACCCATTTGGCTTCCAGTTAACAACTTACGAGCTGGAGATAGCATGAGGCTGAACCTCAAAATAATCTCATTAATACCATTTATTTTGTTTAGTCATACTTTTGATCTTTATAACTTCCTGGCAAGTAAGTTTAATGACTTGATTACACTTCATATGAAAAATATTTTCTTTAAAATCAGATACCTGTTACATGTGTATGCCCTATTTCTTGCACAGCAAAAAAATCAGACAGTGATATCAGGAAGGTACAGCAGTACCTACAAGAAGCTATCACCATTTTAAAGACTTCTATCATCTTGCTCTCCTCCTCTGCTGTGATGACTACCAAATTCACCCCTATGTATTTTTTTCCTGTCTTCTTAAAAAACACCAGGGCAATTAGGCAAGAAAGTAATCAAAGCAACTCCTGAGTTTGGGAGTATGGGTGCTTTAGGGCTTCCTGTTCATAGATTTACTTCTAACAGTTGGACAGGACTGCAGAAAACAGAACCTATGAAAACCAGCTGACTTAAACAAAAGGTAAATCTCAGAAAAAAAGTACTCGAGAGTTAGTGGCAAAGATGTATTAAATGCTCTTGTGAAAATTCCAGAATTACAGGTACAAATATGAAACACTAATAAAATTTCCTACCTTTTTAAATGCAAAATTAAATTAACATGGGAAAGATAACCTGAAAGCCAGCAAAAAATCCATGCATGGAACTAGCTATTTGATGCTTTTATCATCAATCATCTAGTCTTTCTGCAAATGTTATTGTTGTCCTTGATTCCCAATAAGGCAGGCACAAAAGGATTCCTCTTAGCCACCGAATAGTTAAGCGCTGACTCCAAGTAACTTCCTAAATCCACTTCATCTACCTTTGAACTGAAAGTATAGTATGATGCTTTCACAGACAGCAGGGAGATACATGTACATCAAGAGTAAAGTCAGAAGAGCTCTTTATCAAGCTCTTCCACAAATTCTTGGCTAATTAACAGACTCCTCCCTGTGTCAAAGCTAGTCCATTTTGAAAAACCTGCCAAATACAGACACCACAGTATACAGGGTGCCATCTATAACAATCTAATGGCTTCCATGGGGAAGGGAGGTGGGAGGAAGAGTCAAGACAAAATTTCAGCTATATTGTCAAGCTTGTAGATACTCCATGTTCTTTTCCTGTTCCTTTATATCACAATTTGACAGAAAAACACCCCACCTACCAAACACATACAAACATCCTTCTGCAAGCCAGGGTCTTAAGTGGAATTTGTTCACTAAGATTAAAAACTAAAACCACTCCCTCCTGATCAAGTCCCTCTACTTTCATCCCTTAAGAACTGCCAACACTACACACCAGCTATGAATATAGACAATGCCTCTCCCCACCTTGAAAATACAGAGCCACTGTCCTGGACCAGATTATTTAATAGAAGCTGGTTTTGCCCCAGCTTTGTAAACCTGGCAGTTAAAAGTAACTTAAACTCACACCAAATCTTCAGTAAAGCAAACCAACCTTGTGCCAAAAGAATAAAGAGCTAAAACATGCAGACAACTAACTCTGCCACAATGGTAACATCACAAAAATACATGTACCTGCCCACATCCACACAAACAGGTACACATGCACACATTGATGTCAAAAGAAAAATACTGCTTCACTTTTTCCATTCTCATTACTGTTATCTATCATTTGGACAATAAATTGCAAACAAACTCATTCTGTAATACAACTAGACACTACATATGTGTACAATAATGTACAGTAAATGTACTTATGTGAAAAGAAAGGCATAACAGTACATGAATAGTCTGCACGCATACCAAAAACCTAAAATTGAAACTACCAAGTCTTGGAAAGTACTCAATTCTCCATTTTTAGAAAGTATGTTCCACAGTCTTAACTATGTGCTTTGTTAAATGCAAAGCAAAGAGAAGCAATGATACATTTCAAGGTCTAGATTTGGTTCTTTAGTCACAAACTACATAATTTAACAACTGACATTCTAGAAGAAAAAATATTGCCAGTTACAGTTTGTTCACCTAAACCTTAAAGAGTGAACTGATTTTGTGAGACTGTATTGCCACATCCACAATTGTGAGAAACACAGAACACACAGAATGGCTACTGAATTAGTCAGACATGATTGCCATTTTTTCTATTTTCAGTTTCAAGGTTATTTTTCTGTAAGACAATCAATCATGTGTCATAATTTACCTACACGCAACTCACAGCCAGATTTTCCACAAGATTCCTCCTCAACTTATTTTAAGACACTTATGTAGCAGCACAGTATTAACGCTCTATCAGAGACATACAGAAATGAGTAGCAACACAGATACCCACCCAAAATGTTAGAAGTCAGCACTAGAATTTTACTGAAACCATAATTGTGCTACTTTTGAATACATGACACTGGAATAATTCTCACAGTTGCTTGTCAATTTATGCATTATTAATGAAACAGGTCAGCAGTTCAGTATACTTCATTTATATGAGCCTTTTCTAAAGGCTGCATTTATGCTTTCTTTACCAGAGGTCTTTTCATGAAGGAGGCACTGCTTACTAACTCACTGATGGGCACCTACAACAACTCTGAAAGATAACTACCAAACCCAACATGTACGGCAGTATCACACTCATGCATATCTCCTTCAAATGAAGCAAGAGAAGTCACTTAAGATTAAAAAGCATAAAAATCCCTTCAGAAAGCAGTTTGCTGCTTTAGCCTCACAGTCCCACTGCCCAAAAGGCAAGTTTTCACATACGGCAGACCTTCATTTTATATCAATAGCATTCTTATTTTTGCCAGGTGGCACAGAATTTAAGATCTAAGAATGGCTTTAGGTAGGCTGGATAGAAATAAGGACAACAGAGGAAAAGTACTTATTAAATGTATACACATAATTTCACTAAACTGGCAGACAAAACTATACACTTATTGGTGATGTCCTTCTGTCCTAACAAGAACATCTATGTCAACTGTGACAATGCTACTTATCTTTCTGCTAGCATGTGATTTTATTTAGAACATAAAACCAATAAAAAGCCACCTTACCTTTTTCTTCATCTATTCGAAAAACTCCTACACCAGATCCATCTCTGATGGAATATCTAATCTCCCCATCTCGTCCTGCATCTTCATCATAAGCAGATACTGTCATTACTGAGGACCCAACAGGGGCATCTTCTTTTATAAAGCCTTTATCTGCAAATATAGAGAACCGTGGAGTGTGCAAGTTTTCATTCACATCAACTATCTCGACCTCAATGTAACACGTAGAGGACAATGAAATGGGTTTTCCTTTGTCCTTTGCACGCACAGTCAAGTTATAAAATTGTTTCTTTTCATAATCCAGTCTTTCTACAATACGTATTGCTCCACTTAGCTTGTCAACATCAAAGGTGCTATCTCCACTGTCCAAAAGACTGTATCGTATTTGACTTGACTGGCCTAAATCAGGATCATAGGCTTCTAGCCATGTAATAATAGTCCCCTCAGGAAGATCTTCTCGAATTCTCACATGATAATTTGAAGGAATAAACTTAGGAGGATTGTCATTAACATCTTCTACAGACACTTTCAAGATAACTGTTGAAAATAATTGAGGTTCTTCCGTAGGTTGGTCCCTAGCCTCTATTTTCAAAAAATAGACATGCTGTTCTTCACGATCCAAAATCCCTACAACTTTCACAATTCCTGTCACAGCGTTAATAGTAAACTTGTCTGTATCTGTAAGAAGAGAATATTTCACTTCTCCATTAGCCCCCAAATCCTTATCAGTAGCTTCAATTTGAATTATTTCACTGTTTGGCTCTTTGTTTTCACTCACTTCAATAAAATAGCTGTCCTGCAGGAACTCCGGTGGGTTGTCATTAGCATCCAAAATTTTTATATCTAAAAGGTGCCAGGCAGACTTCTGTGGTATTCCAAGATCATAGACAGTAATATTTAGAGTATATTTATCTTTTACTTCTCGGTCAAGGGGGGATAAAACTTTCAGCACTCCTCTTTCCATATCAACAATGAAACTACTATCTTCATTACCTCCAGAAATAACATACACTAGCTTTCCATTGAAGCCAGTATCAAGATCAGTAGCATTCATATGCATTATGCTGGAACCCACAGGTTGGTCTTCTGTTATCTCAATGCTAGTGAGGAGAGTACTTTTAAATTGAGGTGCATGAAGATTCACAGAGTGAGTGTCAAAGAAAACATCCTCAACTTCTCCACGACTGTGCAATTTATTTGCTTGTAAGAGTTTCTCTGCAAGCATTTTGGCAACACCAGTTTCCTCACATTGCAAGTTGATGGGTTTGCGAGTAGTAGCTACAGTTATGTTGATATACAATGGTTTTGCAAAGTTTTCTCCATCTGTGGCTGTAATTCTCAAACTGTGAAAAGATATTTTAGCACCTAGACCATCTACTAATGACTGTTTGAGTGAAAGCACTCCAGAATTTGAATTTAGGCTAAATAAATCCAGTTCATTTCCAGATTCAATTTGGTATCTCACCAACTGGAGCTCATCAGCATCAATAGCAGATACAGTTGTTATTTGTTCTCCAACACCAAGATCCCTGGGGATGGTTCCCTCACAATTTATTTTCTCAAATAGAGGTATATTGTCATTCAGGTTATTTAAAATAATAGTAACAGGAACTTCAACTTCTCGACGATATGGTACACCCCAATCGGAAGCTCGAATCCTTAAATTGTAAACCCTTGGCATCAATTCATAATCCAAGTCTTCTGAGGTACTAATAATCCCACTGAAATGGTTAATCACAAATGGCAAAGGATTTAGGTTTGTGATGCTGTAGGTCACATACCCATTTTCCCCTTCATCAGGGTCTTTTGCGCTTACTCTCATAACACTCGTACCTACTGGCACATTCTCATCAAAAGAGGCTTTATAGGATGTCTGAGTAAATTCAGGAGGATTGCTGTTCATGCCTAGTACCTTAATTAATACTTTTGCAGACGCTCTTCTGTCACTTGTCGCAACTTCAAGTTCAAAATGGGATGCATATTGTGCTTTTATGGGTTCTGAAGTGGTAATAAGACCAGTGTGAGCATTTAAATTGAATTTTATTTTGCCTGGTGTATTTTTAAAAATGTACGTTAAGTGTGGGTAACTAGGCAGAGCTTTCACCATTATCACAGGTGTATTTGGAGGGGCAAATTCACTTATTTCAGCTCTGTATATCTCTTTTTCAAATCTGACAGGACCAGACTTGAACTGTGGTGATGTTACGTGGACAACTTTTACAGAAGAAAACTGTGGGGGATTTCCTTTATCTTTAGCTTGAAGGGTAAGGTTGTATCCAAAAGGGTGGCTCTCCCAGTCGATGTGACTAATGGCTTTTATTCTGTATTCTTTACCTCCTGGAACAGACCTCACTGTTTTGAACTGCTGAAGTGGATCACCTGCAACAATATTTAATGATGCTATTTCCCCATTAGAACCCTGATCACTGTCCTCTACAGTTACAATTGCATAAGTTGGGTCTTTGTCCGATTCCGATGGACTCAACGTAACAGCTGTAATAATGGGGGCATATTCATTTGCTTGCTCTACATAAACAGTGAGTTTTGCCATACTGCTTATGCCACTGCTACCATACAGCTTCAGCCCACGGTCCACTGCAAGAATTTCCATCTCATAATGCTTAGTGTCCGAGTAGTCAAGTCTACCAGTTAGAACTACCACTCCGCTAGTTGGATGTATAGCAAACACATCTGTTCTTTCTTTAAAGCTATAGTAAAACTCTCCATTTGTTCCTATATCTGCATCTGTTGCACTGACTCTTGCAATACTGGTCCTTATTGCTGTGTTTTCAGGCAAAGAAACACTGTAAGATGTTGGAGAAAACAAAGGGCGCAAGTCATTTGTATCCAGTACCTGTATCCTGACCTTCGTGCGCGTTTCAGCATTTGTGTTTTTTTCAACTGCTTTAACAGTCAGCATGTAATGGTCTTTTACTTCTCTGTTAAGGATAGCTGTGTTTCCTCCCTTGGTCCGTATTCTCAAAAAGCAAAAGTTGCCAAGAACGTATTCTTCAGCTTTGAACAAGTTCTCACTGTCACCAGAAATAATTTTGTATCTTAGGTCCCATAATGGATTTGTAATGTAAATGCCCATTTTCACCGGATGCCCAACATAAGTCTTGGCTGCAGAATTCTCATACACAGTGGCATTATACTCTACTTGTGTAAACTGCATTGGTGAAGCATGATGTAACCTTTGATTTCCTTCACAGTTTCCAAAATGCTGCACCAGCAGCATCAGCAGCAACAGCATAGTCAAGTATCTTCCCATGGCAGCAATTACAAAGAAACCCTGCAACAAGAGAGAGATGTGTTAAGACTTTTATGACAGTTCAAATATTCTCAAATAACCCTGATGTTTAGTTTAGAATTCATGTTGAAAGAAAACTACAAGTTACACCTCTAAGTTATGTCCATTTTTGCACAAAGTTTCAACATGATTTACAGTAAAAGCAGATAAAATTCCTAGAAAATGCAAAGAATTCACAAGACCAAAAGTCTAGGAGCTACTACCATGACACAAGGAGAACATATAAAGTTCACTTCATATTAACAACTCCAAGAAGTAACATATCAGAAGAAATATGCCAGTGCTGTCTGATATAAGCAAGCAAACTAGATCTGAACTTATCTGGAGCAGTGAACGTTCACTCCAGTCTTCTATTTCATATGTGACATTGTCTTCTGATAAAAAATTCTTCTCCCTTATTTCACTTTTACTGTAAAATGACTGATATCAAATAATGTGGAAGTAAACTGCACCAATTTGCTTCAAATTACCACAAATTTTTAAAAGTATCCTAAGAGCACCTGTTCTGAAAATTATAAAAATCATAAACAAAGAATAATTCTGCACGTACTGTACCCTCTCCAACTCTGAGTACCCTTAAAAGAATAATGCATATCACAAAAAAACATTTCTATCTAGCATCATTAATTTATGAAACCAATAAAAAATAAGTTATATTCTTTTATTTCTCTCTCAGAACAGATCTGAAACAAATCAGCATCAACAGCTATGAGAACAGGGATCCATCAAAATAACTGAAGGAACTATCAAGATGCTTCTCAAACACTCCTGAAATGACAGGGTAAGAGCCTGGAACATCAAGACAGACATGGAACACACGCTCATTGGCCTTCCCATTTGAAAAAGTCAGTACGTTGTTTCCAATGCCTAAATCCAGACAAGACTGCAGGAGGAAGAAAGGCATAAACTTCAGGAACAAGACCTTTGGGACCACCTTCCTCATCTGAGTTTATAGTAACAGTCTTTACTCCCCAGAATCTCACAGGATAACAAATTGAGGCTTCAGAATGCTTCCTCAACAAGACCAAGCTTTCAACAAAATCTTAATGGAAAAGTTTCTTTCCAGCAAACAGAAAACAAAATCTAGCTTTGACTTGATTCCTTCAGTTAAGTACTGTCCAATCTTTTCTTCCAGTTTTCCCTATTTATCCTAAATATTTTTCCCTTACCTCTCCTTTAGCATCTTTTTCCCTGGCCAGTCTGTTATACAGCTCATACTAATTCCTAATTGTATTTTTCTTTAATTCTTCCCAACTTTTTCTCCCACATTTTAGCCCTAGTCTGTACTCACTCTTTGGCTGTCAGCATCTCCTCAGTGCCTATCCTCACACTAGTTCTGTTCATCAAAACTCAGAAGGTATCACATTCTGAGCTCTCCTTCTTCCACTCACATTTCCTCTTATAGTTCATTTTTCTCTGCCCTAATTCCTATCAACTCAGGTAGATACATGAAAGATTGCACTGGCTGAAATTCCATGCTTCTGCCTACTAAAAAGCATTAGAGCAAATTAATCTACTGTGTGAACAGTTCACTCCAAAAAACTGAGAAGAAGGAATTCAGTCACAGCCATTAGTAAGTAAATAATTGTAAGAAGAATTTAAGACTCATGAGCACACAAGCTATAGGAATACTGAAAAGCAGTAATGAAAGCTTAGCTGGTACGCTTTTGGAAGGTAAAAAAAAGAGAAAGCATGTATGCTTTCCAAATCTAGCAATGAAGCTACACGATTAAAGCTACAACCACAGCAAACAATAAAAATGAACAAGCAAACAATAAAAAGTGTATGAGCTTTTAAAAATAAGTCACTAGCTGGAACCACAGCTGACAAGGTTTTAACTCTGAATGAAGGAAAGGCTTGGTAAGGCAAACCAGCTTGAGGTTTGAACAGCTGCCATTTCAATGAGTTAACAGTATCATTCCTTCCCTATGTACTCTTCTTCCCAGGCTATGATTTGTCCTGGGAATAAGCAGATACATGGGTCTCCATGGCTTCAACCCCCTAACATACTGCCAAGTAAATGAACATTTTCGTTAAAAACCAAAAACACAACCAAAAAAACAAACCCGCAAAACACAACAAGCCACCAAGCAACAAACCAAACAAGCCTTGCCCCCAGCAAAACAAAACAAACCAACCAAACAAAAAAAAAAACAACAAAAAACACAGCAAAAAAAACCCCAAACCTATAATAAATTATATCAATACTTCCAAAACTCTGAACAATTTCAGATGCCATTAGACTGTCATAAAAGTCACATTAAGAAATTATTACATCTTTTTAAATTATTCAATAGAAACAGGTTCTTTTATTCCATCTTGCTGGAATTTTGGAAGCTATTAAAAAAAACCCCCAAAACCTGCTTAATGATCAGATATAATACTGATCAGGTCTTTTCCTCTTTTCTCACTCAGTTATACTAGAACTATTCTTTTTTTTTTTTTTTTTACTTATTCTGAAGTCCAAAACTCAATTCAAGCTCTGATTTATGGCATCCCATAACTCACTGTCTACACTTACCTTAGGCAACAGGCTGTCTGAACTAGTCTATTACATAAAACACTGTACCTCACCGTATCGTTTATGATCTGCTCCTCAGGCCCGTTACACGCAATGTGCACCATACTATGATGCATTAGACTGTGTTAAGACATCCAAACTCCTCATTAAAATTCAAAGTTGAACGTGTAGGTTTTACTATTACTGTAAATATTTTTCTGTGCCATAACACCTTAAGCACTTTTTGCTGCTTTTCTGTAATAACTTCAATTGGGGCCTGCTCAGAACTGGCAACGGGCAGCCTATTACACATGCTGACACAACTACCAGTAAGAGAACCGCACAGCAACTTCTAAGGTTTGCTGAGTCACAATCAAGAGTTTAAGAGTTAACCATGTTAGATACAAGCAAGTTAGTAATTTCACAGAATCATAGAATAGTTAGGGTTGGAAAGGATCTTAATACCATCTAATTCCAGCCCCCCCGCCATAGGCAGGGACGTCTCACACCAGACCATGTCACCCAAGGCTCTGTCCAACCTGGCCTTGAACACTACCAGGGATGTAGCATTTACCACGTCTTTGAGCAACTTGCTCCAGGGCCTCACCACCTTCACAGTGAAGAATTTCTTCCTTGTATCTAACCTGAACTTCCCCTGTTTAAGTTTAAACCCATTACTCCTTGTCCTAGCGATACTTTTTCCACCTTGTCATAATTTACAGAGCTACTGGAAACAAAAAAATAAACAACCAACCAACCAAAAAAAAAAACAGTTGACCCAGGATTATCCAAAAATCAACATAATATAATCTTGATAGATATCTGAAGTATTAAACAATGCCAGTAGTAAAGACAATTAACTACTAAGGAAAGTATGAAAGTGTTAAGATAAAGTGATAATGTGTTAGATATAAACTCGGCTCATTATAGTGAGCCAGAATGACTCAGAATTTCAGAAACATTTTAGTCAAAGACTACACTTCGAACACCTAAATTTTTTATTATCTTTGGAATAGGATCAGTTTAGGATTTTCTGCATCCATTTTCAACACATAAGGCAACTGTTTTCTTAGCAAAACATCACAGCCCTAGGTTTACAAGAAGTGCACACCACATTTACTCTGAAAAGCTCCTTTTAAACAAACTTTGATTTCTTATTTGGGAATTATTATTCAGATAATTTTTATTTATATGCATACCCTGGTAATTTTTATTTATATGCATATTAAGTACTGGAATACGCAAGACAGTTTTACTACTTTGTTACAACATTAACAAAATTATGAACACATTAACATAATTTGTACACGGGATAAAACCTAACACAACTTAGAAGTAAGAACTATCTTGACATTCAAAGTTTACAAAGCAAAATTTTGGAGCTATCAGACCTCAATTTGATAACTTCCAAATGAAGATGACTTGGATAAGATAGCAGTAATGTAGAAGACTGTCTCTCTTAGTAGTATGTTTACAGTGCCTCAGCTTCAAAGTTTGAGACTTGAAAGTTTCAAGCATAGAGAATTTAATAGCAATCTCAATGCCAAACAACCCAACAAAAAAACCCAGCCAAACAAGCTTATTTTCTACATAATGTATCAAGAGGGAATCAGAGGTAGAAAAAGAACCTATATCAGGCCACATGGCTCAAGTCGTGATGAGTCTTAGTCCCACTGCTATCCCTTTTCTACACACAAGATCTGCTAGTTAAATCCAGAAGGACCTGCTGCAAGACTAAGCTACATCATTTACATTAGCAGAATAAGACTGTGATCCTGGCCTGTTACACTGCTTTAGGAAAGTGTATATAATATGTATATGTATAATATCAGACTATTTTGAGCATTGAAAGAGGTTCTTTAATGCTATTTCTACAGTGTTTGTCTACTGAAATCTTTAACAAATGTAGTGGGGGCTTCACCCCATATGGGCACCAGCTTCTTTGACTTGCAATTTTAGCTTCATAAGACTAAAATGCCTCCACCAGTCAAAATATCACCTATTTACTTTAAAAGTCAGTTTTGATCAGCATACGCTATTGATGCCATTTGACACAAATGTACCGTGAAGAGTTATTATTGCGGTAACTGAACTGTCATACCACGGTTCCTATTGTAGAAAGCTATGAGAGATCATGGGGCTTTGTGGGCTGTGCTAACTGTAGTTACACATACTCCTTCAATTATTGAAAAGCAATTATTTATGCAGTCTGACTGGAAAAAAATAATCAGGTTTAGCTGTTTCAGGTTATTAAAGTTTCCAATCAAAAACCTTAACAGTGTCATTTGCTTTCCTGGGAGGGAGAGAGTACATCTAATTATTTTGGTATTTAGAACATTAACACACGATGAAAGTGTACCACAACATTACTTCAGTAAAGCTGGTAAGTTATTAAACAAAATTGTACATTGTCATAGACCTTAACATAACAGTTTCAACTTGTGACTAAAGCCTTGTAAATTTTATGCTTGTATTCTCCACATTATGCATTAACCTCATGAGATAAGTTTGATTTACGCTTTCAAGACCTTTGCTGTTAAAAGCAAAAATGCAGCCGCTGTACTCAACCAGCATGCAAAGATTCTGAATCCGGAGTGAAACAAAGTTTCACACAGAGAACTTCTACTATTTATCTGTATGGCAGTTACTTACTAGTGTATCTCATACTGAACTCAACAGTTGTGCAAGGAAAAGCGGACCTTCAATCTTTGTTAGGAAAGAGTTTGACTGAAATTTGTCATGGCACCTTAAAGTTTGTGAAGGCAAAAGTAGTAGTTTCACTGAGCTTGAATTCAGCTTTAAACTTAAAAACAATAAAAAAACCACACAATAGAATTAAATCTGTCAGGGTTTAAGAGAATTCTGTATTGGCCTACTTGTACTGATAGCAGTAATAACTTAGCCATGAAAAGTTCTTTCACGTACTAAATTATAAAAACCGGGAGATTACCCTACTACTGGGACGACTGCTAAAGCTCACCTTCCAGACTTCTAAAAGTGAGACTTCAGGATCCCACAGAGAACAAACGCAAAAAACAAACAGCTTTCAGCGTTCAAGCAAAGCATTTTACTCGCTAA
Source organism: Coracopsis vasa (assembly GCA_026283785.1). Taxonomy (NCBI): domain Eukaryota; kingdom Metazoa; phylum Chordata; class Aves; order Psittaciformes; family Psittacidae; genus Coracopsis; species Coracopsis vasa. The sequence goes on along the minus strand of JANHGB010017648.1, from coordinate 227 downwards.
AGAGCTGAATATTTCAACAGTTTGACAAGTAAATAGGAAATACACATCTACTACACAGCATTCTTTTGTTCCACAGAAAGACAGCAGAGGTGGTAAAAAAATACAGGCAATATTTCCTATTCAACTGCTTATGAGCAACTTGTATGCAAGTATTTAAATCTCAAGAAAACCTAACTCTAGAAGGCAGCATTTTTAAAGTTATTCATGCGTTTCCGTGGGGGGGGGGG
>JANHGB010017646.1:6266-24450 GCA_026283785.1 Coracopsis vasa | reverse complement strand
ATTGGGCAGAAGCAGACAAGAGGAGTAATCTTTATCCCAGAGTACTTTTTTCTTCTTTCCAACAGAAAACCATGTTTTAAACATACATTTTTAAACATGAACATCTCTCATGTCAATGAATTTTGCATAATTACATAATGCAATGTGGCCAGTGAAAAAGGTTAGGACTTTAAAGATTAATAACTTTATTATTCTTCCAGTAGTTTTCACAGTATAAAAATTGCATCTCAACATAAAGACAAATTAGCTTTTAATTTAAAATACAATGCAAATTCCTAGTAATCAATGAATAAATTATATGCAAGGCCACTAACATTTTTAAACTTACATAATTTAAAACCTATTCAGTGATTCCTTTAATATGTTCAAAAGTTGTGTTAGCCTTCATGATGACATTACTATGAACTATGGAGAAATACAGCCCAAAATGGTTTAAAGAAAATTCTGGAAGTAAAATAAAATTAAATAAAATAAAGTAAAATAAAATAAAATAAAATAAAATAAAATAAAACCCACTATGGTTTTGCAATGGATATTTTTATATTACAAGAGGAAAAAGAGACTAAAGCAGACAGGAAAATATCATGTATTGTGCAATGATTCTTGTTTATGGCTGGTTGAGAGGAATTTACATTGGATGATTAGCCCACTTCCCATGCTGAGAATGAAAGTGTATGCTAACATCTATCACTAAAATGATGGTCTCCCTTCTTTCTTTCTGTTCCCCCTTTTAATTTGTCTCAGTAGTCAGAAATGGTCAGGGAATCAAGCTAGAAGCTACGTATTCCTTACTGCAGTGTATGCTAACCTGTTTTATTTTACTTCACAGTGAGCTTCATTGTTTTCTTTACTTTACTGATTGCCTGCATATAGGTATTTAGCAACATTTGAGTGTCCTGCCTGACCTCCTTCTGCTGATCTATGTGGATGTGGATTGTCTTTACAGCCTGTGTCATATCTGTTAGCTTTGAGCAGATATCTCAGATGTAATCTGAGCGAGCTGAATTGAACCACTCTTTTCATGTCTCAGATGAAAGCAGAGCAGGCAGACTTTGTCTGAACTGTTTTATTCAGTTGCTTGTAATTATTTAACAAACCTTTCAGCCTACCTGAAATAATGGAGGGAGGCAGTCTACCCAAGTCCCAAGCCTAAGTACCAAGAATAGAAATGTATACGTTCTTCCATGCTCATCTCCAGTATCAGTATTAGGAACAAACCAGCTCTGTTTCACGATCGTCTGTGACAATCTGTCTAAGGCAGGGTACACAGTTGTGTTGTTGCAGCTTTATTTACTGGGGCCCTAGCAACACGTGCAATAGAGTAAGTTGAAAACTGGAGAGGAAGTAAGGCACTTGACAATGTACAAGGGACTCCCATGAAAGGTCAGGGACTCGCTGCAGGGTACATATACGTATGACCTCACTACTATATCAAATACCCAGCGGAAGGTAAAAAATGGGCTGAGGACCTATAGTCATGTGCTGCATTTTATGGTGGAGCCTTGAGTTAGTTGCCATTATTTTGGACCTACCAGAGGTATTTTGAATGGAAGGTGTTGATCATTTCCAGCTATATGCTGCCTTAGTTATCTGGGCTTTCCCCACAGTGCCTATCAGCATGTAAGAATTAGCAGAAGTTCTGATTAAAGAAAGAATGTTTTGCTTTGCTCATAAACCTCTTGCCTTCGGTGAGGGGTAAGCAAACACTTAAGCTATTTCCTGAACAAGATTGCTGTCCTGAAGTGGAACCAAAACAACTGGATGTTACAATAGGGAGCTAGGAATCTTTGTGGTTTTTTTTCTATTTTTCTGCTTTTTTAGTTTATTCTGCTCTTTTTATCTTGAAAATCATGTAAAGACCTGTTATATTCATGGGAAGATGTATTAGTGATCTTCTGTTTTGGAAGGGAGATTTGTTAGCAGGAAATTCTTGAATCTCTCAGATGATCACCAGCTGTCCAAATGCATTTTGTAACCTAATTATACAGGATAACCAAAAAATACTGGCCTCTCCAAATATAATTTCCAGCAAGAATTAAAGTCTATTCTTCAGCTAATATTGCAGTCCTTGGGCTACTATCCCTCTTCTAAAAAGACAGGGCAAAGGTTCACATCATTTAGGTGCTGACAGTCAGAAGTGCTTGGACAACATGGTTTCAGATGAAACTGTCAGACTAATTGAAACTAAAGTTTCAATTCTTGACTGAACTTTTCATCCCTGCTCATTTAAAAACCTGCCAAAGAATATTATAAATTAAGTAGGTTGATAAAATATGTTTCTTCTCTTTAACAAATTTCCATGTATTTTCTATATTCATTACAGTTGATAGCACTAAAGCTGAGTATTCAGAGTTCAGCTTTAATGCTTTCATTTTTCAGTTCCAGAGCACCTGCCCTCACCTTTCCGTAGTCAGGCCATCAGTGTCAATCTACTGCTGTAGACTCCTATAAAACCTGGAGGAGTTTATAAGGGTGGGCTATTGTGGGTTCTCTGAGGTTTTGGATAGAGCATATGTTAAACAAAAATGTGATTTTTACTTAATCCAACCAGTGCTTCCAGCAATGCTTTTCTTCAGAGCATCAGGCTGTGCTTGACATATCTTTTTCACAATATTTTTTGCTAAAGTCTTTTGCCAGATAATTTGTGTGAGCTGCACTAAGTTTTCCTGCAAGAATTCAACAAAGTTCAGCTGCAGTTAACTTTTCTCCATATTCAACTGTGACTAGAAAGCACACATGAGCTGAAGCATTATGCTTAAATGCCCAGCTTTATGTTGAATGGTATTAATATTTTAACATTCTGAAGGAGAAAGCAGTTATTAATATCACCCAAAGGCATTACTAAAATTGCTCTCTTTTTTGGATTTCATGATTACCATCTGTGTAGCATCAGTAACAGATGTTCTTTTCACCAGAAAAATGTACATGAAAACAAGTACAATATGCTTGTATGGGCTATTGGATGTAAAGAGTGTTATAGAAGTTGTGGAAGAACAGATAGCAAAGAAGAAAATGTGCTTTGTTGTGAGGAGATCTGGAGGAACTATTATGCTCCTAGCTAAACCAAAAGTGTCAGTGGTGGAAGTTTTCTCAAGTGGATTCACTGATAAAGTGGTTCCAGTTTTATGAAAAATAAGGTTTTTCAGAATTTTGAGTTTCACATTTCTCTTGCTTTTTGTTTGTTTGGTTTTGCCTTAATTCCTACAACTCCCATGAAATGTCCATGCTTTTTAATTAAGAGAAAATTGCTGAGGGGAGAGGTCCTAAAAATGGATGAGTATAAGACTGAAAGCAGTTTTTAGAGTGTTTCAGAGATTGTTTATTCTTATAGCTCTGTGAAATCAAAGTGTATGATAATATGTAACAAATTCTAGTAATCCCATTTTGTTTTGTCAGCTTTGTGCAGTGATATCTTTATCTTTGATTTGCAATTAAGGCTTCTTTTATTAAAGGCTGACATTGGCTTGCACAAGTTTCCCTGATTTCAAAGAATTTCTTTAGAGGTTTCTTTTCCTTCTCTTTTCTTTTCAGCATGAATCTGTTAGTGCAAATAACATTTTCTAAACCTGATACTTTCCCAGGTTACAGAATGGCCAGTAGGAAACCAGGGTTTGCTCTATGACCGAAACTGGATGGTTGTAAACCAGAACGGAGTCTGCATAACTCAGAAGCAGGAGCCAAGGTTGTGTCTTATAAATCCCTCAATCGATCTGAAGAAAAAAATTATGGTCATTCAAGCAGAAGGTTAGTAAACAAAATATATTTCCCATCTTCATTATTGGTGTCAAACTTCTAGGCAGAGACACCTGCATGAACCCAGCAAAATATTGAATGCTGTGTGTGCTTACTGAATTCAGGGACAAGTTCTGCTACAAGCTGTGGATGAAGAAAGCCCACAGTGCAACATACAGCCCTGGGTAGTTTCCTAGCTTGTTTTTGGGACAGGTGGAGAGTAGACAATGACTCCCTATGTGTAATCAGGAAGTGGATACTCCAGGAAGAACTAATGAACTGACAGATGTGGAAATCTACTGACTAGTGTATCTGTCCAAATCTTGAAGTTCACCAGCCTGAAGGGACTATTATTGATAAAGGAACAGGAGTCTAACATCAAACAGCCTGGCCAAAGACCTTCCCATTCTATAGCTTTCCTCCTTCAAGCTTTGCGATTAGAAAGGTAGAGTCTTTAGTGGAAATTAGTATGAATTAAAATGAGGACTAGGCAATATTTAGCCCAGTTAAATACTTGCACTAGCACGCAAATATTTCAGGGTGTTTTGACATCAAAACTCTTTATACTATGCTGAGGAAAAAAAAAAGAAAAAGAAATAAAACCCTGATGGCAAGCATTGTGGGAAGCCCTTTTTAGTTGGGGGTGCAAATTATTTATTTTGCTAACAGTGCTGTTATCACTGGGCACTGGAACAGGTTTGTATTCCGCAAAGTAGTTGTTTATGCTGAGTTTGCATGTGTCTGAATGCTGTTCATCATTTACTCAGCCTGTATGTCTTAACCATTAATAATATATGTGCCTGCATTTTCAGCAGCATGAGCAAAACAAGGGAACATATATACACATTTTTTGCCTCTATTAGAAATCCATATGAGTGGATCTGTAACCATGATCTCCTTTCTGTTTGTACATTATGTTTTTTGTCCTCCCCAGCTGTCTGAGCACTGTTCATAAAATTAACTCTAACCACTTGATTTCTTTTGTCTTTTTTTGGAATTGGTTTGTAAAATGAACACTTAGGTACTTCCAGTAGTCTTGTGCAATTCTGTGTGTGTGTTTCTGATCTCAAACACAATCTAGTCTCTTCCTGGGGATTTGACTGGCTCATTGGAACACATGCTGCTATTTTCTACTATTCCCTCTGTAATTTTTCTTGGAAAAGGTATTGTTAATTCATTTCAGTTCTGTGTGGAGTACCTTGTACCTCAAATTTTTGTAGTACAGATGCATAGACAGCCTTCTGTCATGATGTTTAAATTGCCGAGTGCTTCAGAGCAAATTATTTCTAGAAATTCAGTTCCTTACCGCTTCTCTTCCTTTCTGCCCATACCTCTTGCTTGCAGACACAGCATGAAGTCTTGTCCGAACTTTCTCATTTATCCTTCACGTTTTCAGAGGCTTAGGTCTGTTAGATATCTTGGTTGTTTCATTCTGCTCTTTTAAACATGTTCTTCATTTTTTTCCCTTACTAGTACCGCATTGTTCAGACAAGTGGATATCCATTAGAATGTTTGCCTGCCAATAATACCTGCGCTGACATACTTCAGAGGAAGTTTTCTCAGGCAAAACTGACAGTCCGGGTACCCATTTCTCACTGAGATTTACAATCTCTTGCCATAGTTAGGGCCAGGGTGAAATTCACCTTTAAATCCTACATTTTACTTTGTGCCATTTCTGGAGTTTTCACTGTCATTTACCTTCCTTCCAATGCAAGTGAGAAACATTTACACCCAGAAGTGATTGACCACATGTGTGGATCACTTTTCTGCCAAAAAAGAAAAGTGATCGGATTTCCAGTACGCTCTAACAGAAAAATGCTCGACATTTATTTATAGCCTGCTTTGGTACAGCCAGTGTGTAAGAGTGGAGTAATTTTATTCTTTGTTTAATGACTGTAGATACCAATAATCCTAGCCCATAAACTGGTCTAGGCCCTTTTTATAATAGTCCTGCTATTTTTCACTCTCACGATGTTCTTGCAACCTATGGCACTTTTTTCATGCTCAACAGTGAGATAATGGCTCTCATTTTCTTGGGGAGGCTGTTCCAGAGGTTAGTGATCATAAGACAGCACAGTGATGGGAACACATACAAACCGGCAGGGTAAGACAAATCTGTAGGAAGTTGATCCAGGATTTATTCTGTTTTCTTTCCTCTTACTTTCAGACTAAATGCATGATTTGTTTGTTGGTATTAAAAATTTAATTTTGCCTTTTACCCCTTCACATACACGGGCCATTGTTTTGTCTCCCGCTTATTTCGTGGCAGACTGATTTAATTTGATAAGTTGACTCTTTCTATGAAAATCACATGTTAATCAGTGTTGTTTTTGTCACCACTCTCACCAATCTGTCAGTAGTTTGTTGCTAATTTAGGACCTGAAGTTGAAAGCATATGTGTAGCTGGAGCAGCGATCAGTGTGGTGAGGAGCCAGGTTGGTTGTTCTGCAACACAAAGCCTTCACTGGCTTATATTGGTGGCTACTGCTATTTCTGATTTGTAGCATTTATCCTGCTGAGTACAGCCACCTCCAGGTCTCTTCCAGCTTTGCTGCTTTATGAGTTATTTCTCCCACTGGATGGCTCCCACCCAAACTGCCTTTCCTTTGCTACAGTATCGTGCATCTTTCCAAGATGAGTTTTATTTATCCAACTCCCCCTCTCCTTCCCCTGCCCTCACAGTCCCCATGCAGAGTTTCTCCATTCTTCTCAGTGTGATGGGGACATATATGGTGGTGAAGAGTGGGTGAGGTAGGTGACAGCAGTGGAAAAGAAAGACAAAACGTTTAGGCTGCCTATTTGCTGAATCCCCTCAGTCCACTGAACATGAAAACCCAGCAGCTCCCAGATGAATGGGTGCTAGCTGCTGTGAAGCTAGCTGCCTTCCTCCTGCTCCTCTGCAAGGAGGCTGTAACTACTCTGCTTTCTCTACCAGTTTCTCTGTTATCATCTGCACTCTTCTCATTGTGAGAGCAGGCTGTGGCAATGATTTCTATGTGGAGCATGCTTTGCTGTCTGGAGGTTTCTTTGCCCAACAGAGGGAGCCCAAGGCAGCTGTGCTGCTGGGTTGGATGCCTCTGGTAAGTGCCTTGAGACAAGTGGGACGAACCCCACATAGCTGAAGTATGCAGCACTTTTAAAGAACAATTTGCTGATGCACTATTAGCTGATGGTGAAGACTTTATTGTGCCACTTTTAAACACTCATGAGTGTTCACTCTCCCCCTTCAGGCACATGCTTTTCTCTCCCTTCAGAACTTTTCATTAGTGGAAAATGTGTTTATGGCTCTTCTATTTCAATATGGTTGATATTCTCAGTCTTCTCTGTTCAACAAAATAAAATTGCCAGCATAATTTAGTGTGAGAGTAACTACTTTGATGCCTTTTGCCGAATCCTCCTTGTGCTGAGACACCACCTCAAGTTCTTTCTTTAATCCCTGAACACTGGGTGTCTTCATAGCTTGTCTAACAACAAGCTTTGGATGGGCAGACCCGCTGTCTGCCTGAGCCAGCTGTGCTATCCTGCAGCCAATGTGGGTAGCAAGGATATCAGACTGGGGCTCTAGACAAGACGCAAACTGCTCGAAGACTTAGAATCTTTCCCTGGCATGCCTGCAATATTAGTTATCTTGCATGGCAGCTGAGGAGCTCTAGGCATTTCCCTGATCCCCAAGGAAGTGGGTAAGTGAGCAGAGGCAGGGGAAGGGCTTGTGCTTGGTTTCTCACTAGCTTTACTTTACTTCAGTAGAGGGAGCAAGATTTTAATTTTGAGAAACTGCATTTATTAATTTTGTCAGAATTATTTTCTTAGGCTACATGGCTGTTAACAGGCATCTCCTATTCTGCTTGACACGAAGAGTGCAATGAACCTTTGCAATCACAGGACCAGGCCTAAGAAAATCAGTGCAACTCTAAGTAAGCTCCCATGGAGAAAAACAACTTCTTGTATCTCCACTGAAGCATTTGATGATCAGGCTCCCAGCAACAAAGATGGGCAGGAGCAAGCACCTTTATTTCTAGAAGCCCTATCACTTGAGTGGGAATCAAGGGAAATCTTGTCCTGCTCAATGAAATATATGGGGGCACAGATTACACTGGGTTTCTTCCTAACTTACACAAAAGTCAGCCAAAGAGTATTTGGCTGAGAGTACATTTCTATAGAAGACTAATTTCTCTCTTTTGATTTTAGCTGACAATCAGCATTATTCTGACAAGTTGTGCATTAGTTTGCCACTGCAGAGAGGGAGAAATTCTGAGTGTTGTGAAGGCCCTTTAAAATTGGAGTAGAAAGATGTTAGCAAAACTGAGCAACTAATTACACTTTATGGAGTTTATTGTGCCTTCAAATAGTCATGTGTTACTGCCAATAAAAATAATGGGAATTAAGTGCATACACTGATGAAAGAAAATACATGAATAGTTTATATTTCAGTCTATTGAAATAACAGACCTCTATTTTTTCTCATTGACTGAAAATAGGAACTATAAAGACAAGAATAATTTTTTTTATATTAATACTGTGAGCACATCTGTGAATTTTATTATGAAGCCAATGACCATGGAGAACGACAGCTTTTACGTTTTAGTAACTGGCAATATTCTGCTTTATTTTTTGCCTTAAGTTAGAATAAAATTGTAATTAACAATGTTCAACTGACCTAAACATCACTGTAAAATGTGTACTGTTCAATAAAAACGTGATACAGTTGCTGGTGTATAAACACAGGGATTTTTAAAGCCCCAAGACTCTATTTTAAGAGATTTTGTGAGTATGCCTTGCTTAGAAAGTATTTTTAAAAGATATAACAGCTAAAGATGCATCCAGGATTAAACCTTTCAACCTCTTCTTTTCCAGAAGGAATGACGCTGATGTTTATTGTTTCAAAGTACTAGAGTGTTAGTTCTACTCTATAAGGTGATAACATTGGCTTCTTTTTCAGGTTGTTGCAAGTGAGTTCAATGTATTTATTCCATGTTTTATTTTCCTAAAGGAACCTAGCTTTTCCTTCTCTGTGTTCACTTCTGAAGTATACAAACTTCATTAACTAAGAAAGGAGTAGACAACTTTGTTTTGTAAAATGTACATGGAACAGATCTGATAGTTGGGGTATAGTGAATCTAAGCTACATTTCATTACTCTCCAGAAAAGAATAAAACAATTTGATTTCACCATATCACAGAGCTGGTAGAGCTTTATTCTTATTTGGCCTACAATATAAACAGGAAGAAGTAAGTGAAATCAAAGTATGTTGTTATAAAGCTGGGATATGAGAGATCTCTAAGTCTTTGCTATATGTTGCAGTATAACGGAAAAGAGTTTGAAGTCATTGCAGCCACACACTAAAACTCTGTCATTTGAGATTACTGCTTTCAGCTAACAGAAAGCAAAATAGTATAGCTTTTCTTTTTGCTTCTAGTAAACCACAGCAGCCTTTCCATCTCTTTGACTGATTCTGTTCAAGATAAGAAAACTATGGAAGATGTTGTTAACATAGATCATTACCAGGGATTCCTTATCTACTTAGAGATGTATAGATGAGAATAGTTCTCTCATTAGTGGTTTCCATACACATTATCTTTAAATTATTGTAGTTTTATATGATACATTATATTTCTTTCCTTGACTAGCCTGTGCTTATTTTTTATCTTCCCCTCCTCCATCTTTCATCTTTCAGATCACTCTATCCCACCACTCTAAAAAAACATCAATCCGAACTCATCTCCTGATTTGCTAGAGGGGCCACAACAGTGATAAACTCATCCTTTCAACAGAAACCATGGCTGAGACAGGAATTCTGTGTCAGTTTCATTGCCTGAGATACACAGATAATGAAGTTACTCAAAGCTGAAACTGTATATTCCTTAATGTGGTTTGCATACCAAGGTCATCTACAGCCTTTGTTCTTTGCATTATCATTTGGAGCCACCTGCAGGCAGAGAATGTAATTCTAGCAAAAAGAAAGGATTTTTGTCATGCTATTTGGGAGGCTGCTGTTATTGTGAACAGATGCAAAAATAAGAACTTTTTGCATGACCCTGTGATTTTGCATAAATGTTTTAATATTTATATGGCTTGTTTTTTGCCCATCTAGGCATGGACCCAATATCTGTATCACTAGAAGAAAATACTGGAAAAGAGACTGTGATCTCTGAGAGCAAAGTCTGTTCACACAGGTGAGAACAGAGAGGAATCAAACCTGAAAATCACTGTAATGACACTCAGGACAAGATTGGGTGAACATGGAGGGGCAGCAATCCTTACAAAAAGGTGGGGGGAAGGGTGGAAAGCAATGAATGGCTTGGTGGACCAGGAGAAGACAGATTTAGTAGACAATTTGGCATGCCCAGCACATCTGGTAGAAAACAATAAAAAATAATAAAAAGAAAAAAGGGGTGAAGGATGCTATAAGAAACTGTGACTACTTAGCACTCACTTGAATAAGGGAAGGAAGATCTTTTTTTTTTGTTATTTGCTCCAAGGATGAGAAGAGGGAAAGGTGTCCCCAGGTACTTCCAAATGCCAGCTGGAGACCTCAGCAGAACTTGAATTCAATTCCTTCATTTGACAGTAATGATGCAGGCAACTTTTTCCATTTTGTGATGCATGGATTGAAAATTGCTAGAACCTGCTGAAGTTATAAACAGCTTTCCATATTTACAACCCTTTTTAATTTTGTTTTGACCATCCATGTTGATCAGTGTCCCCTTAACAATCTTGGGAAAATTGCGGGTGAGCATGCGAAATAACATTAACTCTAATCCAGAGACACGCCACTTCAGGCAAATATAACATTATGAATAAATTAATATCCTTTTGGTGAACTGAAGTGTTTATCCATCATATTGTCTAAGTACTTTCCAGTCTCATTAAGTTTTCTGAGTGGCAGTGTATCAAGTGCCTTCCTAAAGAACATTTGCATTATGACTGTTTCCTTTCACGAAGCTCCTTGGTATGTCCAACTAAAAGAGCCATTTACAGATTTATGTTTTATTTCAGCCAAGGTATACTAATTCTTTGTGATACTCTACATTTGCTTCTCTGAGGGTAACGCATATACAAAAAAGCAGAAGACCTGGCCATTTTCCCCATGGAGCCATGCAGGAAATTATCTTGTGCTTCTTTTCTACTAGCTATTCAGATGATAAAGAGGATGTTTTCTTCAGAAGTGTATTTTCCTCAGGTAGTGGAATTCACCCAAGAGTCATTTGTTTTAACCATCTGTCCCACTTCCCTTCATGTTGACTCATCCTTAGGCTCCCCATGGTCAGCCCATCTATTACAGGCTCTAAAATAGCCTAGGTTGTCTTTCTATGTTCATATAATTTACTGCCATACTATTTATTGTAGCTTGTCTTTCATGACACTGACTGTGTCATTTTTACTGTAGGAAGTAGAGAATTTTCATGGGAAACTGCTTAGAATTCAGAAGAGGAAGAAATAGATGGAATCCCAAAGAAGGGGGAAATGTAAGACAAACTGCATAGAATGGACTGTGATTAGCAAGTAAACAAGGCAGGAAGTAAGGCAGAATGAGTGGCCAACATTGATGAGGCTCTGAAACTCCACAGACATTCAGCAACACTTGATGCTAGGTTCATGTGTTTCAGCATAAAAGACTTTGGGGCTAAAAATATGAGGAGCAACACAGTGCTTTGCAGTAGGATAGGAGGTGATTTCGGGTTTGGGGTCTTTTCTGGAAATTGCCTTAGGTAAACAATGGATCAAAAATCTTTGTTAAAAGACTTTTATTCAAAAGAATCCCCTACTAAAGGCATTTTCCACTTAATTCTGCTCACTGATGCTGTGATTTCCTCCAGTTCTGTTGGCTTAAGTAGTTACTCTGAATTCACACTGAGATAGCTGGGAAAAGCACATGATGTAGACACATGATGTAGAATCTGCAAGCAGTTAAGTGAAGAAGTTTAATTTCCCAAAAGCCATGAAAGGTTTATGAGTTCAAGTTTCTCTTGTGAAGCAATTCATCAGTGTTAGCCTTCATCTCAGTGGTTGTCCGTCAGCATGTGCTGCTCACACCAGAGGGACATGGCTTTTTATATATCTAACAGTGGACAGATGCAAGTAGAAGCTAGTGATGTTAAGGTTATTGATGCTGTAGAAACCCCTAAATGCTCAAGGTTAGTTCTCCACTGAATTAGGCAGGGACACAGCCTCCTCTTTGACAGGCCACAATAACAAAGAGATCAAGAGAAGGATATCAGTGGTAAAAGAAGACAAAGGTATACTTAAAAAGAAGGTGAACTAAGCCTGTTGTGTGCAAATGTGTGTATTATATCCCTTGGGATCAATATTCAGACTTCATCTGTCCTTGTTTCTTGTTCTGTAAATTACCTAGCTAGAAGGACCAGGTGTAATGCGCTGAAGCTAAATGACAGAACAGGAAGATGAGTGGGGAACTCAAGGCAAACAGCAAGTAAAGTGTGACAGAACTAGGCCCTCCTTTATAAATTGTCTGACATATGCCAAATGAAATGTAATGCTGACAGATGTAAAATAATGCCCCAGAAAAATAAACACAAGCAAAAAATGAGTAGAATTGAGCTACAGCAGAAGGACTTTGAATGAGACCTTGAAGAGATAATGGTGCTGGCTCAGAAAATGGCTTGACAATAAGGAAGAGCAATTTGAAAGCACAGGAGTCTTGGAATATGAAAACTACACAATGACATTTGATGAAATGCTAAGAACACTGTGTGCCTCTAACTCAGGCACTCTCACTCAAAATAGTTAGCAAATAAAAAAGAGGACAAAATTTTGTTCCTGATTTATATGATATTAAGCCCCAGCAGGCTGCTAAAGGCAGTTGGCTCAGAAGAGAATTTAAACACCCCTAGCATCTCTTTTTAGGTGGGAAAAAATATTCTGGGAAATTGTTTCACCTGCACTGTTACCATGCAAGATTCATGCCTTCTCATTAGCAGCATTCTCCCTAACACAGTGATCAGCTAGGACACAAGAACCACACAGCTCAGACTATGAAATCTCATGTGCAGACTCACTTTTTGGCCTCTTTCTTGCCACACTGCCTGCATCTCATAGTACCAGAGTTTCATTTCAGTTACAGGACATCACTGGCTAGATGCAGCTGTCCAGTTAGGGCTGCACTCCAATCAATATTCAGAACAAGTGCTGAAGAGACACCTGATCCCTACAGGATTATAAAATCTCTTTGATTTCACTTGCCCTGGCTTTCTATGTGTGTAACTCTGTTGAACCTACAAAGCATTTCGTAAAGCCAAGCCACTTCATCTCTCAATCCTAGGGCTTAGCACCTTTTGTTGTGAGGAGCTGTTTTCTTGTTTCTCAGAGCAGATGTTTTCTATGCAGATCAGCCTCTTTGGCTGGATAGGACAACAAGGTAAGCATAGGACTACTGCTACTTCACTTTCCTTGGTACAAGAATCCTACCTAGATCAGCATGGGAATTTGCATTCCTCATACCTGTTTATGCCATTTTAAAGTTAGGTGCCAGTCAAATCTCCTTTTGTAGTCAATAAAGAGAGTTAAATACCACCACAGTGTCATCCCATCCTGACATCTAAGACAGACAGGAACTAGTTACCTCTTTCCATTATCTGTGAGGGTAACCCAGAACACTAACTTAAACTAGAGGGCTAGGTTTTAAAAGATTGACATTAAAGATTACTCAGGGCTGAGGAATCTAATGGCAAATAGGATCACTTCCCAGTGGTCTGATCTGTGTCCTTCCTGAACTGAGAGAGGTGATCTCAAAATCCTTCTAGGAGTGATTGCATTCAAGTAAAGAGGTCGAATCTATTGCCAGGCTTGCATAACTCACTAGGCAAGTTACTAGTAATGGAAATCATCTTTAGATAGAGAGATACTTGAGCTCTGCTAGTGGACCTATGTAGAATGTCTGTACTAACATGAATTAAATTAGGAAATTAACATCATTGTACTTGATGGGATCATTAAATATTAGATACAGAGTGGCACAGTGGGGCAATATTAAATTCAGCTCAGATTAATCCTCTTTGTTTCTGTAAAAAGCACAGACCAGAGAGTAACTTTTTCATAATACTGTACTGTACTTGAGTCAGTGTCTTGAGCATTATGATTATTTAATCCTTTATTCCACAGTAATTTTCTGCATAAAACTACATTAGAGCTCATGAATGTTGACTTCAAGAGCAACAGGGTAAAGCTGAGGAAATTGGGAGATAAATGATGGAAGAATTTTGCATCAGACACTTATCAGACAATACAGATACTGTATTTTGTATTGAAAGAAGCAGAATACACATCTTTGTAATTTGTCTTCAGTTTTGCAAATTAATGTTTGGGCAATCAAATTTTAAGTTACTTTTACCTTATAATAGGGTAAAAACATATGACTGTGGAGAAAGAATTGCTGGCTGGTTCTCTATGATTCTTGCTCGTCCATGCCGCTTGATAAGACAAAGTTCAGACATGTCACATCAGAAAAATACAAAAGGTATGTTGTCATTCTTAACAATATTTGTGATTCCTCAGTAAACATCAGACTCATAGACTTCATACTGTGCATATAATTACTCTAATAAAGGGTGAAAGAGTCATCCAGTTTGAGGTTTCACATTTATACTCAAATTGCGTTTACCTTCTACTTCTTATGTTTGGTGAAAATGTAAAGCTACGTCAGTCTGGGGATTTTATTTTTTTTTATCATTATGTCCACTTTTGTCTGGAAACTCAATGATCATTTTGAAAAATGAGTATGAAAAATCTATAAACCAAGAATTTATTCTTAGTCTAAATGTCATCATAAAAAGGATCAAATTGAAAGAGCATCAAAAATCCATGGATATTGCTCTTGCAAATTGTTTTATAAATTTAGCAAAATCTCAGCTCTATCTTAATTTCTAAATGCATCATTATCATTTACAGGTTTGAGGAGATTCTTGGAATCTTTCCTTAGTGTCTGGAGCCAAATGAATAATTTTTTTAATGAGAATGAGTAAGATATCAAAGGAAAAATGAGGTGAAATTGCTTATATAATCTTCCTGATTTTTAACAATCATTTTGGAATGTTGGATTGATTTTTTTAGGTCTGGCATCTGCTACAAACATTTCACTCTCTCTTGTGAATGAAGCACAATACCTCCTGATAAATGTAGCAAGCATTCTACAGCTGAAAGAACATATCTCTGCAAGGTAAGATCCTCCTTTCTCCAAATGTCTCTCAGCAGCCTTGGATTTCAGAATTTTTCCATAAAATTCCAATGTAACTGTTTTATCTGGAAATTTAGAGATAGTTATTTTAAATGTTCAATAAATATATAGGTATTCAACTCCTCATAGGTACTATGAGCATATATGTATTAAATTACTCATTCTACATGACTTCTGAAAATTTGGGTTAAATACTTGAACATAATCTGTCTGGTAGTCATCTTTAGGAAAACTTAAACAAAATTTTTGTCATATGATTAGGTGGCAGGAGATTTTGAGGAGCCAGCCAACCTCTATTTTTGGGAAGAACAAGGATAATTACATTTTCTCAACATAAATAATCTGGCAGGTGAAAATACAAAATCTTGCTTGTTGCTGAGCTATTCTTTCCTATGGGAAGGATTAAGATTTGCATTCACAACATTCACAACAGAAATATTTTAAAACTACCTCAGGATTCATTTCATTTCTTAATTGAAGTTGGCTTTACTTGTATAAAAGTGAGAGAGAGAAGCAGCAAATTAAACACTGATGCAGCCCACAGTTCAAAGGTAAGGAACCCATTACCCACCAGATTTTCATATAGGGGCAATATAAAGTTGTTTCTTGAATATAACTAAGGCTCAAATTGCACAGAAAATCTGCTCTCAAGGCCTCAATCACAGCTGTGCCACAGCTCTGGCATTCATCTCTGATCCCCCTTTTCTATTTTGCCCAACTTCCCTGCCTCTGCTTGGAGTCATTTTCTCTCCTTTTAGTCAGATGCAGTGCCAGATGATCCACTGATTTTACACCTCTTCCAGTACAACTAGGCTTGTAATCTCCTTCTCCTCAAAGGAAACTCCAGATGTGACTGAAGCTGCCATGCTGCCTGAGAAGCTTCTGGCTTCCCATTCTGCAGCACAAGTTGGAAAACTTGTCCCTGTTTTGCCATGCAGTGCTTTCTCAGGGTGCTGGGGAAATGAATTCAGCACAGATATACAGCATCCTCATTCTGCACTGACACTAAATCATGTTGTACCAACTTTCCAAATTCTGAACTCTGCAATGTACTTTCAAGAATCTGCATGTATGGGTCTTTTTAAAATGTTTTTCTTTTTTTTTTTTTAGAAAGTATTATTTAGCTTCTTGGCATGTGGGTTTGGTTTTGTTTAATGGAAAACTGCTAAGATTCATGAAACAATTTCAATCTTCAGTTGAGTTTTAACAATTTCTCTTTGTCTGTTCTGTAAGTTAAAATTAATCTTCCAGTTTGCACTTGTCTCTTGAGAGGTAATCTGAAGCAGAAACAGCAATTTAATTAAAAATGACCACGTAATATACTGTTAAAGAGCTACATGTACATAGAGACATCCATCACTCTGGTGTTGCTGTTAGAGGTCTTCTCCATGAAAATCCATGTGGCCTGGCCTTATGCTCAGATGTTCTTGTTAGAGATACCCCCCTGAAAATGCAAATATTAATTTTCAAGTTTGCCTGTTAAATATATGTAATGCATTCTGCATTGCAGGACCCACTACTGTGAAAAGTCCAAAGTACCTAGGCTGGCTTTGGCAAATCCCAGTGATTTTCACAACAGACTCTTGTTGAGATTTGCAGGATGGAAGTGCCTCTCACTCCATCCACACAATGCATGTTTTGTTTTAAGGAAGGAGAAATAATGGAAATTTACTCAGATACGCTCTGCAAAGTAATTAGAAGCAGTTCTGAGGGCACAAGAGAGGTGAGGTATTTTGGAGGTGAGCCTGAGCAGGTTGAAGGCAGAGGGACTGGGAGTAGGGGCACTGCGGTCTTCGAGGACCAGCACCAAGGGATAAAATAATAGAAAATCATAGAAACTCGAAGCAGCTTTCTGCAGCTGGCTCAAGATGCTGCAGGCCCTTTGTTACTGGGGCTCTTGATGCCTCCTCTGGTTCTGGCTGGGGTTGCAGGCACTTATAGACAAAATGCATTCAAAACTAGAGGCTTCCCAGCACTCAAACTCCAAGAGGCCACAGCAAAGTGAGGAAACACAGCAGCATAACTGAACTTGTTCATGACTGCTATTTTCCTTCTTGTCTGCGCGTCAGCATAGTCTACACCTTCTGTTGGCTCTGATCTCAGTCATTACAAATTCTGTCTCAGCCATGGTATTGCTTGTGGGATCTCAAGGGAAAACCTGTAACCCTTCAGCTTTCCATCTCACTTTCTACCCCCAGGCTGCTGGAGCCCTCTCATGAACACCAAAGTCTTGGTGGAACTGGGCTTGTGTGGTTTGACTGAAAGTCTGCACAGGCAGTTTATCCTTTGCACATTTGTCTGCTAAAGATCATCCAGACTATTTTAAATAACATCAAGCTCTTTTCTTCACCTAACAGGCCTCCTCTGCCAAGACTGCTTGATGTGAACAGTTTTCCATATATCTTGATTTTACATGTTTTTCCTCATTTTAATTAAAGCACATTTTAAACTGTATGTCCTTACTTTTTTAAAGGTGTTTTTTAGGGGGTTTGGGTTTGGGATTTTTTTTTCCCCTTAGGGCAGAAAATTCTCTCTTCACTACTTACCCAGGTTTCTGCCTCTGCTGTAGGGTGTCATATCCCAAAGTTGTCAGATCATGGCTGATGGAATATCAGAAATTATTCATGCTCATAATAGCTAATGCAGAAAGAAATGTTCTTCCCCACTAACAATGCTGCTGAAAGAATTCTCACAAATTTTAAGGCTGTCTGTTTTTCTAGTACTGGTCTGGTTCTCCTTTAGAAGAAGAGCGAAGAATGACAACTCAAAGGTGCGGCCAGATTTCAGATATTTGTATGCAGTCTGCTGCTCTGTCTGTCTCATATATGTTCACCACATTGACACAAATCTACACTCTGGCAGTTCAAATGCTTGTAAAGAGGTGGAGATATCGCCACACAGAGATTAATTTTTTTTCAAAACACCTACCATTTGGTGGAATCTGATTCATCCCAAAGGCAAATAATAATAATAATAATAACAATATAAGGAATAGATTCTCTCATAAAATGCCTTTACTAGTCTTTTTCACCTTCAGCATCTG
Organism: Coracopsis vasa; assembly: GCA_026283785.1. Lineage (NCBI taxonomy): Eukaryota > Metazoa > Chordata > Aves > Psittaciformes > Psittacidae > Coracopsis > Coracopsis vasa. Next base: position 6,484 of record JANHGB010017646.1, on the reverse strand, counting down.
CTGATTTTGTCTCTTTTACCATTGCAACATGTGAAGAATGAGTTTCTATTTGCTTTCTTTCTAGAAGTATTTAACGATTCAAATGATTGCTAATTCAAAAGATCTTTCCCTTTGCTACCATTAGCCTCACATATGATGTATCAGTATCTGAAGGGGGGCTATAGGGATGCTGGGGATGGACTATTCATTAGGGACTGTAGTGATAGGACAAGGGGTAA
>JANHGB010017641.1:0-23027 GCA_026283785.1 Coracopsis vasa | reverse complement strand
AAACATTTGTAATTTAGTACTGAAACCACAGAAGACATCATAATACAAATAATGTTTTCAGAGAATCAGAAGAAGTGATACCTTAATTGAAAGACCAAGCAAGAAAATCAATTCTGTATGATAAATCTGTGTATGTATTGTGGGTTTTTGCATTTCAAAGAGGACCAAACAAAATGTAACAGAAGCTCATTGATGTTCTTATAAAACTCTAGAACTAGTAAGAACTCAAAAAAAACCCAAACCAAACAACAAACCCCAAAACTGTTTTCATAAAATTAATGATAGGTTGAAGGAGGAGAAGACGAATGAATGAAAATAGTTTAACGTGCGCATAGTGGTATCATAATCTAATGTAGCTAAATATAGCTGGGATGAGGAAATTTGATCTTACAGTGAAACAAATGACTTTAATGCAAGGATATACTGACTTGTTATTCTGAAATATCTTGGGACAAGTCACAGGAATTCAGATGTAGAGAATTTTATTCTATATGCTTGCTTCTTCTTTCCTTTTCCCTCTCTTTGTTAATACATTTGTAATGGTCTTGCTGGTTTTCAGTAGCAAAAAGCTCTGATGCCGACTTAATTTTAAGGCTTAATGTTTAAAGTAGACTCTGACAGGCTTTAAGCATTTATTTTCATGGGGGAAGTGAATTTCTCTGTGATGATAAAAAGATTCAGCAGTGTGTCATGAGATACCAAGGGATTTGGCTGAAATTTCAGTGTGCTGAGAAATCTTACTTTATACATTCACTTTACATTCTAGCTCAGTGTAATTAAGATCTGTCTTTATGGTTTAATTGTTTTGGGTAGCGCTGCCATTTCAGTTGAAACTGCCTGTTGAAACTGATTATTAATTTTGTACTATTCTTTTGCTGAGATATGAAGAGGCAGAAAATGACTGTACGCAAGCTCTGCTCTTAGATGCCTCTTATTCTAAAGCCTTTGCCAGAAGAGGAGCTGCCAGAGTTGCTCTTGGAAAGCTAAAAGAAGCTGTGCAAGGTAAGACTTTGAATTATCTTAAATGTGTTGGATAAGAGATAAGAACATCCTAATCTTTTTTATTTTTTTTTTAATCTTCTAGTAGCAATTTAATAATTGCTGATTAATTGAGGTTATCATGCAAGCATTAAGAATTATTGGGTTTTGGTGAGTTTCATTGAATACGTATAATATCTTATGTGTTGGTATCTTCAGGACTGGAGAAGTTTTGTATGAAATGATGACTATTGTCACGATAAGTAGCAAGAAATAGTTTGAAAAAATGTGTCATAAGTATTAGGATAGCTTACCTGCCTTTAATAATTTTAGAGCTCTGAAAGGAGAACAGAAGATATAAAAATTTACCAGGTGTACTTTGTAACTTGAAATATCTGCAGTTTTTTATTTGTTGTTTGTTTTTTTTGTTCTTTCCATGCAGATTTTGAAGCTGTTCTGAAGTTGGAACCTGGAAATAAACAAGCAATAAATGAACTCACTAAAATAAGGAATGTATGTATACTTGTGGAGTTTTTATTGGGTTTGGGGGTTTTTTTTTGTAAGCCTATAGTGGTAGAATGTTCTCAACATATCTTGTAATTATTCCTCAAACTTCTAATCTTTTGGACAACTTACCATTTTTTCAGGAATTGGCTGAGAAAGAACAGTGGACTCAAGAATATCCTGCAGTATTGATAAAAGAATCGGAAATAAAAAATATAGTGAAACTGAGTCATAATCCATCACTCCTAAAATCAACAGTAAGTTGCTTGGTTTAGTGAGGTATAATGATGGGAAAAGTAGATCTTGAAGATAAAATTCACTTCTTGCTTATTTATGTAGACTAACTCCTGATAGATGCATGTTGCCTGCAGAAAGCCTAAAATTTACAGACATTTGATATTTTTCAAGAACATAACTTCAGCATTTCCATGAATGTGTAGCAGCAGCAGTGCTGTGCGCGTTCAGCCTTCAGTTCTGCACTTGAGAAACACAATGTATGTGTATATCTGTAATATAAAATGGGGAAGCAACCCCGCAACTCTATCCTGGGCATAGCTTACATTGCAGTTGAGAGTAAAGGGGAGGCAGTTGAGTCTACGTGTTTGATTGCAGACTTCAGAAAGCTCTGGGTGAACTTCCCTTCTTTTCATCTGCTGTTTACAGTTTCTGTAGGAGCTGTAATGGTAGCAAGACATGTTGCCTGCACATGTCAGGCTGGTGTCATTTATGGCTACTGCAAGAGCCTTGAGCCTCAGTTTTCATCCACATAAACTGTAGAACAGCTGAGTACTTGCTTTCAAGAAGCGATATTTTTGAACTATAAGTTATCAGTGCTTATAGTCAGATTAATGAATTACATATGACAAAATATGATAATAGAATAATATCAGCTCTATATGTTAGGCTTCCCTTTTTAGTACACTTAATCTTTATACATTCAGCAGAGAGTTGTGTAAATACAGAGCATGCTCACACTTTGTGCAGAGTACTGTAGTGTTCTGCTCTTGATCTGTCCATCTAAATCGGATGGATTTAGTAGAGAATGCATGACTATTTTGATCTTTTTTTGGTGGGGGAAGTATTAATGCACTCTGTATAACCAGATACAATTTTTTTTATTTTTTTAATTTTTTTTTTAAGAAACCCAAATGAAATTTGTTGTGAAGTAGCTGAAATGCTCTAGACAATTATAAAAGTTTTCAGTTTGGCTGCTAAATTAAGTGGAGATACTAGGTTTATTATTTTTTTCACTTCTTGTTCTGTTAAGGTAGAACAAGTATAGATGAAGCATTTGTGCTTTTAGTGCTGCCCAAGGATTGCAGAGAGAGCTGCAATTTTGTTTCATATCCACCAGACAGCTTCCCAGTTTTAGCACAATGATGTGACGGTATATTGTCAAAGTGAGCTGTTTATTTTCTGTCAATACACCAACAGCACGGGGGTTTTGGGCATGATTGTGAAGACTGATGATGGGATTGTGTTAGAGTTGGACAGAGAAACCTGCCATTTCTAGAAGTCATAAACTGTTGTTCAGTTGTTCAGAATGTTGTTCAAGTTGTTCAGTATGCTAATTTGTGTGGTTTTGCATCTGTATTTGTAGAGCAATATATACTGTGTTCATGTTCAGGAAATCTCTGCTATCATGCAGAGATTAGACAAGCCAAAGCATTTTAGTTACAGTATGTTGTCTAGTAGTGGAATTATGTAACTTGGTCAGCCAGCAGAGCTGAGGTACAGATATTTATCATCTCAGAATTTTGAGTTGAGGGTCAAGCCCTATGTTGTTTGATACTTATCTACCTAGCTAAGGGACAAAGTTTGACTTTGGTGATTGGTCCAAATATATGGTAGTCCTTGCCAATTCAACCTTGGGGGAGGGGGAGTGGAATAAAACAAACCAAAAACTTTTTTTTTTTTTTTTTATTACTGGGAAAACAGAATATAGAGTCTGAGATTCTCTACAGTCAGGATACCCTGGTTTATAAGGGTAAAGCAAGAAAATGATCATAACATGGCTTCCTGTGGAATGTAGAAGTTTCCTTTTTTGGCTGTTTATCTTTATTGAAAATGTCTTCCATATGCACCACTACAGGTGAAACTACTTATCTTGAGTGTTTTTTAGATTAAGTGCAGTTGATTATGTGGGGCCTGTATATGCACTGATGTTGAGGCTACACTCATGACATGTATTTTGTTTAGAAGCCTTTGCAAAGAATAGAGATTGAAGAAATTGATGATGACACAGCAGACAGTGATTTGCCCAGCACTGCTTCTTTAGTCAAGAACTGTAGGAATTCAGTGACTGTTGGGAGAACAGAGAAACTAGATCAGGACGATCAGTTGGCTACAATGGACATTCCAAAAGCAAAGCACTTAAAAATAGAAGAAATCAGTGATACATCAGCTTTTCAGTAAGTATAAAAATTCTGATCCTCTTTTTAAAAGATAAATTTAGTTGAAATCTTCAATTTCAGATTTCTACATGTGATGAAGTATCAAACATATTTTAGAGAATTTGAATCAAAAAGGAAACACTGAAAGAAACTGCCATTCTTAGACATCTGCCTCTGATCATGCTGTGGTTGATACAAGTATGATCTATTTAACGTCAGGTGGAAAACTAATCTTATTTTTACAATTCCAGTATAATGAAGTTCATAATACTTTCCTGCGCGCCATACTCTCTTCCTTGTGCACTTCATCTTCCCTGTCTGTGATTTTTATTTCTAATGTTTTAGAGCAGATTTTGAGCAGAGTTCAAACATTCTTTGCACAGCAGTTGTGTGAGAGAAAAGGAGCAGATGAGAGTATCGCCAGTCTGTCCTTGACTTAGCGGGAAGCTGATGACTTCATGTTTGCTCAGGCTTCCTAATTTCTACTGCATTAGCTAGGCAAACTCAAGTCTGGCTGGCTGAAACTAGGCTGAAGTATCCTAACTTCAGGCCACTATCCTAACTTTATCCCTGCTAAGTGTTGGAACTCTACATGTCTGCTGCACTGGCATCACCTAATTCTGTTAATTGTAGATACTTTTTATGGAATTCTGTTTGAAGAATTTCTGTGAGAAGCACTCTCCCACACACACCTTTTCCAGCTCAGTCAAATGGTTTTAGTGTGAAGAAATGTTGTAGAATATTGAAGAAAAAAAGTATATTAGCCATTTTATAACTTATAAAAAAAATGGACTTAACTGACAAATTGTAGGACAAAAAAATTGGCATATACTCAGTGTTGAAAGCAGTTTGTTCATTTGACATAGTTATTTGTTTTGTGTTGTGAAATTGCAGAAAATGCAATTAGTTTTAATTTGCAGCTGTGTACGGTAGAAATCTGTACTAAAAAAATGCAGTTATTTCCAGAAACAAAGGAGACAGAGGCTAAGTATTTGTAAATCTGTGGCTTTTAGAAAAGGTGAATCATAAAGCTTCCATAATCTGAAGGGTTTTTGGTTTTTTGTGGGGTTTTTTTTGGTGGGGTTTGTTTTGGTTTTTTTTTTTTTTTTTAGATACCTGCTTTAACTAAAATACATTATTTTTAAAAACATTAGTAGTGTGTTAGCTTTTAATGAGTTGAGAGATCTCCAATTAGGTCTTAGTGTAAGATTTCCTTGAAACACAATCAAGAAAAAATATTAAAATCTCTCTGCAGGCTTCATGGTAGTGTGAAAGGAATTTCATCAATGCTGGATTCATCATTCCCTTTGAATGGACAGAGAGAAAAAGAAATCAAAAGGTCATTTGAATCTGCTTCTGCAATCCCTGCCATTCCTGCAAATTCTTTCCAGCTTGAGTCTGACTTCAGGAAGTTGAAAGGCTGCTCGGAAAGTCTGTACTTGTACCTGAAGGTATGAAATGTAGTACTGATTGGCAGTGCTTGGACAGTTTCTTCAACTGACATTGAAGAAATAGTGCAAACTTAGGTGGAAAAGGTAGCTATGATTAGTGTATCTTAACAATGTACAACAGTCCCTTACTTTAATTGCCTTCACATAATACCAAGTAGTTTGATCCCCATTTGAGTAATTCTCCTCTTGTGCCTGACTTCACTTACCTCACTTTGTGTACAGTCACTACATGATCTGTCTCTTCTTTCAAACATAGGCCCTGATTCTCCGAAGACTTAAATACATTAGTAACCATGTTAAATTCTGACTCTTCAAATGAATGCTTTTAGGGTAATTAGACATGGCATTTCTAATTCTTATGACTCAACTGCATTTTTTTTTTCCTAAAAATAACTTCCTTTTTTTTTTTTTTTTTTTTTTTAATTTTTCCAAAGCAAATAGAGCCTTCACTTTATTCAAAACTGTTCCAGAAATCCTTGGATCCAGACTTGTTTATCCAGATACTGAAAATTCTGCATGATTTCTACATAGAGTAAGTTTAACTCTTTTGTTTCACATTGTATATTGCTATTGTTCTTTTGCAGGTGAGTTTTTTGTTTGGATTTGGTATTTTTTCCTCACTAGCATCACCCTTGGGCTTAAAAAAATTTCCAGCCTGCATGATGCAATAATTACAATGATTCAGTTACTCTTTCTTCAGAGATTAAGCATGTATTGAAAAATCAGGTAGAAAAGATGTAAAGAAATAAATAGCCTTTAGTGTAACTTTTTGAATTCAGTTCTGCTACATTGCATTGGAAATTGAGTATCAGACTGTATGGAATAATTTTGGTTCATATTACTGTGTTCTGTTATCACGTATAATTGCACAAAATTAGCTTTCTCTATTAACTGTTTAAAGCAGAAAAATACAGAGGGTTTCATTTTTGTGTAATGCTTATTGTGATATTTTGACTTTTAATTACCTGCTAGTATTTTACAGTAGCCTGTAATAAAACATGTATTGGAGCTAGAAGTTCTGATAAGAAAAGGACCTGACAATTATATTTGAAATTTCTTTCGATGCTGCTGAGTCTTAGTTCATTTTGCCTGTCAGAGGCAGCGTACTGCATCTCTGGATTACTTGGAGCACACACTTCAGAATGTTTTTACAGTGGTGTTTTATGGAGAAAAGCAAATCTAAACTGATGTTTGCCTTTCCTTTAGTTTCTTTAAAAGTAAATACCCATCATGTGTGTGAAACATGACATCTTAATAGATAAGGTCCTACATGTGGTGGTATGGCATAAAAAGTTTAGGAAGTTTAAATTGTTTGCAGTAAAGTAAAATATATTTCTTCTGTAGGGAGACAGGTCAAATTCTGAAAGAAAAATATTATTCGTTGTTAGTTTTTAAGACAGGGACTGTTCACTGTTGACCAGAAGAATGTAGAATGAACACAATCTGGGAATTTTCTGTACAGATAAAAATGATGGAAACTGTAATGTGGTGCTTTTTGCTGAGCCTCTATGACCACAGGGGCTGCTTCCTGAACTCGCACACCCCGATATGTATAAATATGGTGATGTTACAGCAAGGTGTACCCATTAAATCATATAGTAGCTATTCGTATATGAACAACAGTCAGTTTGCATAAGTCTAGGGTTTTATATTTCTTCATTCTTGCTCTGTATCCAAATGATACTTGCATCAAGATTTCTGGATGTTGACTTTTTGCTTCATGCATGGAAGAATTAAAACAGAAAGATGAAAGGTGGGGAATATTAGACACAGAGAAGTGAATTCTGTTGGTCATTTAATTTCTTGTTCCTGAAGTCTTTTAATATTGCTTGCAGCTACTGAATCTTTATAATCAACAGTGGTTATTTTAATATTTCTAATACTCTTCTTCAGGAAAGAGGAGCCATCTCTCATCCTTGAAATCCTTCAGAGGCTATCTGAATTAAAAAGATTTGATATGGCAGTAATGTTTATGTCAGGCACAGAGAAAAAAAGTAAGTAATTCAGTAGTGTACTTAGAAACTTTTTGGTACTGTAGACTCTATCAAGAAATACATAAATTTTAGTGCTATTCTTGTTGTTTATTCCATTTAATAATCAGTGAAGATTAGTTGTCTAGCTTATTGATTGTTTTAGAAGTTAATATGATTTTTTCTTAATCTATTGATTCCTTTTTAATTCTTAAGACTTAAAACCAAGAGGATTTAGCTGTAGTTTTGATTGGTAATACTGTTGCATTTTAGGCTGATAAAATAGGCTTCACTAGCATTTCAGTTTTGTAGCTGGTAATGTTACAAATGTATGAATTTGTATGAAATCTTCTATCCGAAATGCAAGGTATCCAAATTACAGTTTCCACAATTTACAATAATTTCTTGGCAATCCTGACTTTACTGTTGTCAATAAGAGTGCTTAATGTTTCTGAACTCAGCCTGGTCTTCTGTCCTGTTCTTGAGGCATCACTTAAATTAATTTGTAATTCATGTTGATACTGGCTTGAGTTCATATTTCATAGAAGTGTGGGAGGTTTTTGTCTCAAATATTTTCTTTATTTATCACACCAGACCAACTGTGTAACAATTGAGGCAGACAAACAAAACATTTCTCTGGGACCAAGTAATGTCAAACTTACTATCTCGGCAAAGTTTCACTAATAGCCATTGCACTTTCAAAATTGATATGTGAATCTCCTTAAAACAAAATTACTTGTTTGACATACTGAAGTGCAAGTAAATTCCTCTTATGAATTGCATTCACGCATTTAACCTGATGTAAGCTTTATCTGCCATCTGGCATTAACTTTTACCTTCTGCATTTAATGGCATGATGTCAAGATAGTAAACAAAATAAAAGCTGTCTGTTTATGTTGTCAGGATTATACACCTGTTTAAGGAAACGTTGTTAGGCAGTTCACGGGCTTCAGAAAAATATGAGAGCTTCCCTTTGCTATTTTTTTTTTTCTCATCCTCTCAGTAGTTCTAAAAACTCACTTGTATTTCAGTTCCATAAATTCAAACCTTACTCTCCCTTAGGAAAGAATTGGACTAATTTACCCTAAGAGTGCAAATCACAGAAATAACTGTTTATGTTGGTATTTTCTTCTACAGTGACACAGGTATTGTTCAATCATGTGAACCACATGGGATTGAAAGATGCTTCTGTTGAAGAATTGAAGAAGAAATACGGTATTTTCTCTTAGTGAGATGACTGATGTGTAGATTTGTTTCTGCGCCTCCTCCATGTGGAAATCAACTGAAGGAGCCTATAAAGACTGGAATTTTGTTGCTTTTGTATAAGTAATGAAACTCTTAAGCTTGGTTTAACCAAATGGCAAGTGCCTGAAGAGGTAATTGTTTAGTTCTGCAGGTGCATTTGCTTTCCAGCACCTGAAACAATGAAGATCTACATTGTTTTCAGTGGATTCTGTTTGCCCAAAAAACAATTGGGCAGATTGGCATTCAGAATTTGAACTGTAGATAGAAATCTTTATTAAAATAAAAATATTTATAAACATGTCTTTAGTAAGAATCAAATGGTGTATATTACAAATGTGCATGTTTTTTATTTTAGAAAATAAACTGTTGAAGATACTAAATTTTTAAGGATTTTTTTTTTTAATTAGGTGTCTAAATCATTCTTCTCTAAGAGTACACTACATCAGAACCTGCAATGTGCAAAGGAAACATGAGGTGTGGTGGCCAAAAAATTCATTATTCTTTGATTTGAGTTTACTCAAGCTGAGTTTTAGCATTGACAGCTTGAGATTCCTGTGAACCTCAGCTCTAATTGCAGAATAGAAGGAAGGCATTCTGTAGAATTAAACTAAAAGTATAAGGGAAAACCACTTCTGGTGGTCTTTCAAAAGTACTTTTAAAATAATCTGATGAAACTTGTCTTTTGGGTCAGTTTTTCCTAGCCAGGTAAAGCCCTTAAGAAGCTTCAGGAAGCCAAGCAGAATACCTTTCCAGTATGAAGACAACAAAGGCATGCAATCACCTGAAATTCTTAAGGTGATAAATAGCATTAGGCACAGTAAACTGTTCATACTGTTCATGTGACCAGAAGAAGGAAATAACAGCCCTTGTTTAACTGTAGTATACAAGTAGTGGTGTCTAGAAATGTGCCTGTATCTCTAGGCTTGACCACTGTCTCTTTCATCCTGCCGATACTAGTACTCTTGTCAGTTTGCTTTCATCCTGATTCAGCCCTCTTGCTTTACTGGTGCTTCTCTGGTGCTTCTCTGATGCTTCTCTGACAGTGGAAACCTTCTGACATTAATGCTTTTGTTTTGGTAGTTGAGCTGTTTTTCAAAGGAATGATTAAACAGGTACAGCATTCAAAAGGACTTCAAACATCCAAGATGGATTAGTAAGAAAATGTAGAAATGTTATCTTCTGTGTAGTCAGTATTAGAAAACTAATTTTAAAACATCTGCAGCTGTGTGATGTCCTAGCTTATATATAATCCAGTTAAAAAGGAAAAAAAATGTAAGTGAGCTACATCCTTGGGCTGGGTAGCAACTGACATGAATGGAGTGCTAGATTCCTAACGTAGCTTCCAATTAGCCCTGGAACTGAGCACTAGGAGAGCAGCCAGTGTTACTGGGGAAATGGAAGCGCCTTTATATAACGCTACCTGTAGCTTACACACAATATGAACTGTTATTACTAGGTGTGTCTCAAGTTACTTGATAATTGGCTATTTCTTCCCCTTGTAAAACATTTCCGATAATGTATCGTGGATATGTTACTGCTGTAACAAATAGACGTGAGGGGGAGGGAGTAGTTACCTGAAGTAATTTTATGAGTACAGATTTTGTAGACACACTGTATCTTACGGACTGTTAAGAATTGCTCAGTGTACGGCAGAGGTATATGCCTGACTAGGTTATGCTAATAGAGCTTTTGGTACATTCTCAGAAGCTGCTTCTTGAAGTGTGTTGGATGAAAATAGGTGATCATAGAAGGGATCCATGACAGTAAAAGCAAAATAATAGCAGAAAGGTTTGAAAACTGTAGGGCAGTAGTCACCTGTAAGTCCACTTCATCCAGTCTACTATGCTTCTGATCGGAATACGCTGCTCTATTTGGTGACTGGTCCTTCTCCTGCTTTTAGAGGTTTCTGTTAACTATTTGTGTCTGGTAAGGAGGGCTGATTGAAAGGAAGATGTTCAAGCATGTAGATTTGGTGGGGTAGATACAGGCATTCATGGTGTTACTGCATGTAGGCCACCAAGATTTGTCTTGTTACTGTAGCTTTTTGCTTGTATTTCTATATGCAATATCTGATGGTGACTTGCTAAGTCCCTGAGGTTACTTCTCAGTGCATAGAAAATAATGTAAGATGGAGAGCAGAACACAGGCTAGCTTCACTTGCTCCAGGAGATGGCAGTGTTTTTCCTGTCTAAAAAAATTGCCAAATCTCTGAATTGAAGATTTAAGGAAATACAGAAGATCTGAAGTCAAGAATTCTTTCAGGGGAAAGAAGGGGGTTTTATTTTTTAATATTTTTTTTTTTAATCCAACCCCCTTTCAAGGTTATATCCGTGTTGTGTCAGGGGAAGACAAGTCTGTAAATAGTGTTAGGCAGTACTTTATATAGCGTGGAGTACTTTCTTATGGCATTCAAGGTGTCAAAAATCTGAGGTCATGTTTGCTGCAGTGACTGATTCAGCCTTGAGTTTTTGAATGATTCCTTCACTTATTAAATGTTATGTTTTTCTAGGCAACTTTTTAATTTGTCAAGATCACTTTTAATATTTTTCTGTAGATCTGAACACTCAAACAACCATAATCTAGGTTAGAATATCAGTGGAACTGATCCTAGGACATACATCTGCAGGACATCCTTACAGCTTTCTGTTTTGACAGTAAGCTTTTTTTATTTTCTCAGATAACTCTATCTCTACATTCATAAAGAAATATTTTCATCTGAGCTGTATTTGGCTTGCTTTGTAAGAATGTCCTGTGGTAGTCTGATATCAAGATTAAGATACTTTGTTTACTGCTTTTTCATTACACTGCTGGGGAAGAAACGACTTTAGCATAATGTGTTCTTGGCTGACTTGTGTCAGTTACTGTGGAAAACATAAATGAGTATCAGAGAACTTGTTCCAAAAATATTTTTTAGAATTAAAAATTAATTTTAGAATTTTAGAATTTTAGAATTAAAAATCTCTGCTGCTTCTTTTCTTCCCTGTTTTTCTGTTTAAAAATAGGCATTTCGGCTTGCCCATTTGCAAATATAACTAGTACCACGACTGGTTTTGAGACTGCTTTTAAACATACTAATAAACCAATTTTTAACATACCTGATAAAGAAGTCTTTGGGGCCTAGAGAACCTGTGAACATAAAAATTTGAAATTTATGTTCTAACCTATTCTTCTCTTTTACTAGGCAGTTCTTTCTTTTCCAATGATGTGAATACAGTTGCTTGTAGTTGCCATCACTAGGGAATACTGAAGTGAAACCAGCCATTGAGCAGCTCATTTCTAATGTCATTAACTGTCAGTTGTTTTTCTTCCGTCTTGCAAAGCTGACACTTCCCTTGGTTTTGGGTTTTTCTTCTTTTTAATGTAGGTGCATTACTTACAGAGCAGTCTCTTCTTACTCTTATCAACTGCTGCTTATTTTGTTTTCCTGTTTTGGTTCTGATATGGTCTGTGTTTTATTGTTGTTCCTAATTCTTAAAAAATCTGTCCTCATTTCCATTACTTACCTTACATATTTTTCTGAGATTGTTGAAGAGCTCTTTGTTGGTCTGGTTGTTCCGTTTTTACACATTCTATACATTTGCAACACATTGGCATCATTTGAGCTTATTATCTTGGTATCATTTATTTGGGAACTACAGTATCTCCTGTACCCTTTTTCACCCTTAGATTTTCCTCCCATCAAACCTTACTGAACAGTGTTAGAACCGAGGAAGAAGTAGAGACAAGACTAAGTACGTGAAGCTTTCAAAGTTGCATTTAGGTGCTGTGGTATCTAGGCAGCTTGAGATTGCTCTACTATTAGAAACTTACAATTTAGGCAGTAAGTATGCATCCTCTTTTCTCTCTTCCACTGATGTCCTATCTAATGGCAACTGTAAGCCAAGGAGGCTATGCCAGTCTTGCTGCCAGGGCTTTTTATTATTTCATGAAATTAGTTCTTTTCTAGGAATAGGAAGAAGGGCTGTAATAAAAGCATAGGGCTGCACATTTGGTAACTCACTTCTCCCCAGGTAAGATTCACCCTGTAGCTTTTCTTTTGTTGCAGCTGTCAATCACACTATATTTTTCTTTCTCAGACCTTAGAGAGCCAGTGGTGTTCTGAACTGCATTGTGTCACTGCTCCCTTTGCATGATGCTTTAGTAACTTCCTTCCGGTATATTTCTAATGGTTGAGTTATTCAGAGGACAAAATTACCTGCAAAATCCTTTGTTATTGATTATCCTTGAGAGAGCAGCAAACTAGCCTGAACTATCAGGAACACATCTGAAGTTTGAATTTAATTTTCATTTAGTATTGGCAGGTACAAATCTGCCAAATGACCCAGAATCATGTTAGTGATTAATCTGACCTTATCTGCTTTGCTGGTTAGGTGTAGGGAAGGTACAACTGTTGGAATAAAAGGTAAAATTGTATTTTTCACTGTCCTTATGTCTCTTAAGTATGCAGTTCACCCTGATTGCAGCAGTGAAGTTGTGTGGGCTTTATGCATCTGTCTGTTCCTTTTTCTTTGTACTGTTTCACATGAACTGTTTGTATCAGATCTTTCTCATTACATCTGTCACAGTGTGCTGATTCCCTTTTTCTGAATTTCAGTCCTCCTTTTCACTGTGCCCTTTGTTTTCAATTGGGCTCAAAACATTGTATTCGCTACTGTCTTCCCTCTCCTGTCATTAGCTGCAAGCAGTTCAGCCTCTAAAAGTGTCATTTGAAGGCTCCTTTTAGTTTTCTAAAAATTTCTGCTCAAAGCTCTTTGTTCCGAAAGCTTCTTCCAACAGCTCTGCTGCTTCAGCTCCATTTTGTAGGAATAATCTCATCTAATGTCTGGCATTATAAACTGAAGCAAGTACAGCATAGAAACAGATACAGCATAGAATTTTTTTTCCTCCTTGCTTCCTATTCAAGTGGTTGCTGAGTTTGAGCTATTTTGAACTAGTACAAACTATCAGTTTGTACTATTGATAGTAGTTGTGGAATCTTTTGCTTTCTTAGTAGTAGTAGAAAGTACTGTTTGCTTTCCAGACTCCATTTTCAAACCCCAGCACTTTCAGTCTCTCTTCCAACAGTTGTTGCATTAATAAAGTGACAGGGTAAAAGATAAATTTTGTGTTCCTTCATACCAAATAAGTCTACCTGGCTTTTAAAGAAAGAAGGGCACAATAGGCACAAAACCTGATTATGTTAACTAATAACTGAGTATATGAAAGTCTTCCTAAGGTGATACTGATATTCTGTATAAACTATTAAAGTCTTGGGGTTTGACTCCATACTTGAAGAGGTTTGCCACAATGAGCTGAGCAGCAAATCAGTCCTGAGGAAACCCACTGAAAATTCCCCAATGCACAAAAACCCAAGAAAACCCCAGACTTTTTGTTTTCATATCTATTACAGTAATGGCTGCTTGTACTTCAGCTTGAAAGGGCACATACTTGGAGGCAGCTTTCTCCCTAAAGAATTAGCAGTCTATATGAATTTCACCAAAAAGCAAAGAAGGATTAAATGGTTGATTTGCCTGGCTGTAATTGTGATGGGAGAATAGTATCTGACTCCATAAGTCAAAATCTGGTGTCTTTCCGGCTACATCAGGCTGAGTACTCAGTTTGACAAGTGGTGCTTGAACTTGATGTATAATGAATTGCTGTCACTTTTAGAAAAATGGGGAACACTTTGCTGATTTCAGACTGCTGCCAACATTTTTTTCTAAAATAGAAGTTCAGATTGTTGAAATAAGAAATAGTGAGCTACTGCTGTATGCTAGAGCCCACGTGTAACACCATGTGGCACGTGAGCATTGGGGACCCTAATTCTGTCCTTGGTGTTAAGATTTCTTTGCATTTTGTGATTGAATTCTGGCGATTGTGAAAATTGGCAAGGCTCTTACAGGATTACATCTTGTTAAATGCAGTATTTAAGTGAAAAGGTGTGTGTTTTCAACAGATGGGTAAAAACATTTTGGGGAATATTTTTCCATACACTCTGTAACAAAGGAAGGACATGAACTAGATACTTAAAGAATTTGCCAGATAGATCTCTGAGATTTTCTTCTGCTTTGTGTTTCATTCTTCTGTGGACAAGCCTGTCTGATTGATTGGTAAAGCTGGCACCTCTCACAGAAAAATCTGCAAGCATTAATTTAGCTTAAGGAGAACATCATCTTTGTTTAAACTTTTATCATCCCTAGACTGTAAAATTAAAACAAGAGAGAAAAGATTCACTTCTTGCACTAGTTTGCAACTGTAAAGGTTTGGCTTGATCTTCTGACCTTGAGAGTGCCTTTGTCCTGCATCAACCATCACCCCAGTTGCACTTGAAATACTGCTGCTAAGTGAATCGATGTTGCCTGAAAAATGAATACAGACCACAGCAAGTGGGGTCTTACATGACTCGAGCCTTTCTGAGGAGCTCAGGAGCAACCGCTACTTCATTTCTGTTATATTTTAAAGATGATATCTGTATAAAAACAGATGTTGTGCAGCTTGATTAACTGCCTGCTTTGTTCAAACTGTAACTGTGTTGCATGGTTTGAAATACAGAGCCCTGGTAGTCCCTGGGGTTCTGCTTTCAGGTTGTTTTCCTGCCTTTCACAGAGCTCTGGGTGACGCAGATGCCCTGTGGGCCTTGTACAGGAACTTGTGTTTACTGGCTTATGGTGGCACAGAGTCCTTCCTCCAGGGGACTGCAGTCTGAACAATGTGTATCATAGTCTGTTAGAGATGTGGGACTGAATGCTGGGAGAGACTAAGGAGAAATTTACTTTTTCGCATTAAAAAACCTTTTTTTGAGTGGTCTGAACTAACTCAGTTTTCACGAGTGGGAAGAACTTGGCTG
Organism: Coracopsis vasa; assembly: GCA_026283785.1. NCBI lineage: Eukaryota > Metazoa > Chordata > Aves > Psittaciformes > Psittacidae > Coracopsis > Coracopsis vasa. Next base: position 7,660 of record JANHGB010017641.1, on the reverse strand, counting down.
CCCAGCTGAGGGGGTGAGAGATGGTACATATCTGAGCTGTGATGGAGGCAGGGCCATCAGCTGACACATCACATAATCTGGGATGCAAAAGCATATGTGTTTTACCAGTGTGAGTGCCAGCTCATTCCCAGTGTAACACAGGAACTCGGTGACTAGGGGAGGGGAAGAATAGGAGACGTGATTTTCTGTTTCACAGGACTCAAATATGTATTTTTTTAAAACATTTAATAATTCAATCTCAGTTTCAATACTCAGTGTTTTCAACATTTCCCTTCAGTAAAATCTAAACATGAATGAATATTTTTAACATGAGATTTGGAGAAGTTAGGAGCTGAACAAAACCCATCAGCCCTTTTTGATCCCTAGGCCTGTTTTAATAACTTCAGTTAGCTTTCCTCTCTCAGAATTACATTTGTCCTTTGCATATCAAACACCCACAGTCTTCATCTGTATTCCTACCTGGTTTGTGCTGATAAAAACAGGAAGCGACTGTATCACACCACCAGACCTCCAGTCCCCACTCATTTCGTAATACTTCTTTTTCCAACTACAGTAATGGCAATGCAAAATAACATCATAGGGATTAGCTTCTGTGTTCAGAGGCTGACTAGGGGTCTTGTTTGTTCCTATTCAGCTACCTGGAGTAACAATATAGAGCTCTTCATCTTAAGCCTCTCAAACCTTAGAGCTTGAGAAAGGAAGTTTGTTTGTCATTTCCAGTTGCCTAATGCTTACAGTGGAGCTTATTCTAATCTTCATTCTCTTCTTCCCCCCCACTGATTCTCTCTTAGCTGATACTTGCCATCCTTCAGCTTGCCTGTGTTCTCTGTCATTGCTAGTTCCTGTCTGAATATAGCCCATGTGTTTGTCAGAGCAAGAGGAACATTTTGAATGGATCAAATTAAATCAGAATAATAGACCAAAGCAACATTTCCCAGTGCCTCAATGTGTTCAGGCTCTCCATGTACAGGATTCCCCCAAGTACAGTACTGTACGCTGACAGATTTCAAGACTTAAGGTGGCTATGTCCAAACTGATGAGCATCTGTCGGGAGGCTGCCAAAGACACTGTTGACCATTAGGTGCCCTTATGTCTCTGGGTCACTGGAAAGAAAAGCTGCATTATACAGCCTATGATCCAGCTTTACTGCAGCTTTATTACAGACCACAGGGACACAAAAAAGAAGGGAAACACCGTGATGAAGTAAGTGACAAAACCAAGCCCCTCTATTGTTATCTTCCGTTATTATAATGAATTGTCAGATGTTGAGAATTGCCCCACATCTGTGCATAGCCCCATGCCTCAGACAAGTTTCTTCCTAGAAATTAGTTGTCGCCCTGTAAGTTCAAGGATAGGAATTTGTTCTCAACTTTATTGGTAAAATAGGGCTGTGCTGATTTATCCTTCTGCTTAGGTTCATGAAGGAGCAAAGCAGGTTTGATTAGTTTGAAAGTCCTGTGGAAAACTGAAAAGACACCGCCACAGAAGGTGTCTCTTTGAAGAGAAATGGGTTGTGTCATCTTGCTAACTGTAAAACCTTTCTCAAAGAGCTAATTTGCAAGTGTTGATAGTTTGGTTGGTTGTTGGTTTTTTTGGGTTTTTTGTTCTTTTTTTTTATTTTTGAAAGCATTCTGGGTTTTCCACCCCAATGTCTCAGGCCAAAAATTATTATAGGAGCTTCCATATGTCATCTATGACTTGAGACATTTAGAGAGAGCTTGATTTCCCTCAGGAAATCTTTTTCAGCTAATTCTGACTGAAGATAGACTGATATGTAACTTCCCTGTGGATTTTTTTCTAGATTCTTATAAATACTCTCTTCCCTGGAGAAAATATGTTCTAATAAATACATTTCCAATAAATACTCTCTTTTTCCATAATTGCTCTCTTATTTTTTAGCCTGTCCCTTCTACCGCCTCCCATATGCTGCTCTTCTGTGCTGGAGCTCTGACATGAGTCTCCTGTTTCAGCCAAGCCAGCTCCTGAGTATTAATGTGGGTCCAACCTGTGCTCTAAGAATGCTGTCCTTAAAAGCTTGCCAGTTCTCTTGAGATCCTTTCAGAGGTGCCCTGTGGGATCCCACCTACCAATTCCCTGAACAAGCAGTAATGTACTCACCTATTTCTCACTCCTTACAGGTCGTTGGACCCCACTGTTGCCTGGTCACTACAGCCATGGCTGCCGCCCACTATCACATCCCCAGCTCTCTTCATTGTTGGTGAATAGCAGATACTGGAGAGCATTGTCCTGCTTGGCCCACACAGTACCAGGATCAATAAGTTCTCCCTGACACCTCCAGTAATCATCAACACTTGTGTCTTGTGTTGCCCTTCCAGCAGCTGAAAGGAGTTTAAAGCGCCCCCAAGATCAAGGGTCTGTGATACAGAGGGTTGAGCTGTTTGAAGAAGTCTTTGTGTTTGCCTTCACCCTGATCATGCGAGGTGGCATCCTCCCCCTGTAATGTCACTCTGGCTGGTCTCTCCTGTGATCGTGACCCTTGAGCCTGCACCCAGCCCATTACCTCTCCTCTGCACCTTTGAGCTGCTCCCTCCCCCAGAGGCATCTCCCTTCTTCTTCTTCACTGCCTGTCTTAGAGTAGAGCTGGTACACACCTATGCAGACGGTTCCAGCTGCTCTCCCATCCTGCAGCAATCCATAGCCCTGTGACCCCAAAGGCGTTCCTCCAGGTTGTTTCCCAGGCTTTGCATGCTAGATGTGGTCATCAAGTTGATGCAAAGCTTCTGTCATGTCATCGTACCTGTATCCCTCACTCATGCGCTGTCACTGCTGCCTAAGAAATAAATCATCAGTGTGTGAAATTGTAGTGCAGTAATGGAGCTAGAGTCTCCTTATACACAGAAGGTGGAGCACCTGAGGCTTTCAGAGACAGTTAGGAAGACTGTTGCCTAAATGTAAGGATGAGATTCTTTTCATTGGCAGGAGAAGGTACAAATGTTATCTCCTGAAAGGAAAGGCAGCTCTAGGTCTGTGGGAGAGTTGGGGCAGAGAGAGGTGCACTAAACTGTTCAGTGGGGCAGGAGATTCTTGTAGGAGCCAGATGAAAACTGAGAATTAGGAGGGAATAACCTCAGAGCAACTTTTGGGTTCGTGTTGTAGCTAAGAATGCTTCTCATTGAAAATCGTATTTGATGAAATTTGCATGAAGTATCCTTTTCCCTTCCTAATTATAGAGCTGGCATAATGATTCAAGAATATCTGGAGACTATTTATGAAGTGAATTTTGTGAAGGGAAAGCTATGAACTATATTTGATTTTTTTAATTTATTTGACAAGCTTTGAGCCTTATCCAGCTTGGGAGCAAAAAGATGTTGACAGGGAAGGAGATCACAAGGCCTTTATCTTCACTGAATTACTTCTGCCATCAAAGAAAACCTTTGGCTCCTCTTTTATTTCAGTCCCAACCTGATGTTTGTTTCTTATCACCCAGTGCTGGATCATCTGACTTGTCATACAGGATCACAGTTCCTTTTCCGTCTTCTACCTAATATTAAAAATGAGAATCTCAATTCCCTTCCTTACAAACAGCCTACTGACAAGGTGTGTTTTGACAGAAAATTTTGTAACTGCACAGAATTGCCATAAAATCCAGTATTGAGGGGGAAATGATCATCGCTGACAAGATGGCAAGACCTGGGAATAGGTCTTCCAGGCTAATGTGTCTTGGGGCATTACCGTTGCTATTGAAGAGTAGCACATGACAGTTAGGCACACAGGGAGGGTATGAATGCCAGCATAAACAGATAGGTAGAAAGAGACAGTAGAATCATAGAATAGTTAGGGTTGGAAAGGACCTTAAGATCGTCTAGTTCCAAGCCCTCTGCCATGGCCAGGGACACCTCACACTAAACCATGTCACCCAAGGCTTTGTCCAACCTGGCCTTGAGCACCGCCAGGGATGGAGCATTCACAACTTCCTTGGGCAATCCATTCCAGTGCCTCACCACCGTTACAGTAAAGAACTTCTTCCTTATATCCAATCTAAACTTCCCTTGTTTAAGTTTTAACCTGTTACTCCTTGGAAGTAGTGGCTAACCTTTGGCTCATGGGCAGTTTTTCTGCCCTGAAATGACTTGCTGGCACTATTCAGAGGCAAAGCAAATAAAAAAGTCAGAAGAGAGCTACAGCTTTCTGCTCTTACAGAAAGAGCAAAGTTTGCCACAGCTCACTGATCTTTCTGCCCTGATTTATCCCAGAATCTTTGAGGTACCACTATAGCTGATGCAGATTTCTTCTGATCACTGATTCATTCTCTTAGACAATGTAAAGTGTGTGTATTGATTAATTGATAAATAGGATGCATTGGCTGTACTAAGCCTACTCGATCATACTTGCATACAATCATGGGAACAATGCTTCTTATTAAAAGACTATGAGTACAATTGCAAAGTCAAGCACTCAAAAGGCTCAAAATGTCAATTAGTTATCCTTTATGCAGCCCATTTATGTATTTTTCATATCATGGTATAATTAATTGCATGCTACAGCGAATTTCTTGCCTTCTAGCAGTGAGGCTCAAAATGTACTTATCCTCCTGTAGTCAGTGGATTGTTTGAATGCCTAAAGCTTTTTTCCAGGAAGATTTTGGTGCCTGTTGGTAGCCATCAGGAGGGCAACCGGTCACTTCTGCAGCACGCTTCATGCTTTTAAGCTTTCCATAATACAGTTGTGCAAGAAAATCTAACAATGAGTTGCAGACACAGGGAGGAAAGTAAAGTGAGACTAGTGGCCCTTGTTCAGCTGGTTGTTAAAAATTTCATGATGGCATTGATGGCACGCACACACAGTTACTCTATTCTCTCTATTTGAGTACTTTTCCATTTTCATGGCTCCAGAGAGGCACTGGTCTGACAGACAGACATACCTCTGTGTGTGTCTGTGTCTGTATGTGTATGCTGGTTCAGCTGGACTACATGCCACATAGTATTACTATATGTTAGTCTGTGAATGAAAAATGACTGTAAAACCTACATCATCAATGTATTTTAATGAATATTTCAAGCGCTTTGCTCTCATAAACTTTCACTGGTTTTCTTCCAGTTCATTTTTGTTGTCCTTACTCCTCTAATTTTCCTTCTACTTTTCTTTTATTTATAAGTGCTAATTAACTGTGCCTACACGCCGTAACACTTCCCTAATGAACAAGACATGGGCTTTGTAAGAGTACCTCAAAAGACATGGAAAGAACTGCTTCCAGCTGAGCCAAACCCAGCACATCTCCTCATGTCAGCCAGACGGCGCAAGAGCAGCTCCATTTTCCAGCCTTTTGGAGAGCTGCTAATGTTCTGCAATTAAAAGAAAGCCTGCAAGCAGCAAGAGCATCGGTGTTTGACCATGGCAGCAGCAAGGGGGTGAGTGCCTTGCTGTGAGCTACATGCCAGGAGAGAGAGAAGCACTTCCCAGGAGCCTGCTGAAGCTGTTTCGACTCCAGCTCATGCCGTCGTCCTTTGACCTTGCCTGAAAATACACCACATTCAAGAAAGAAAAAATCTGAGGACAGAGTGAAAGGGAAGAGCCAGCTCAGCAGGGACATGTAGAGTCAGTGTAATTGGAGGTGCATGGGAGTGCCTTCAGATGAAGGAGACTTTAAACGGAGAGGAAGGATTAAGTACTTTCTGGGAAAAAGCAAAATGGGAGAAATTGACTGCCTCCACACTAGCATTAAATGAGAGGGCTCTGCATTTCCATCCATTCTTTTTACAGGCAGAGGCAGAAACAAAATAGCTCTTCAGAGCCATTACATTCTGCAGCATAATAGCCCAAAAATGGCATTGGGAAGAAATCATCTAATTCACACTGTTTCCTTATTTTTTTATACATTTTCAATGAAAGGCCCCATGTTGAACTGTCTTTACAGTGTTAACATAAATGCAAGTAATGGGAAAGAGAGAATAGAAATAGGCTTCCATTTGAAGAAATTAAAATCTTTTAACATAATGCCAAATGAAATTGTTGTTGTGAATCATTGTGTAACAGAGAGAAAAAGAATGGATGTTTGATTTACAGAAGATCCTGCTTATGATTCATGGCAAATGAAGCAAATGCAGTTTTATTGCATGAAGGAATTTTCAGCTGGCTTGAACTGTTACGCATTCCATTTAGCCCAGAAACTAAATGAGACATGCAGCAAGAATGGATATTATGTAAAATAGGCACAAGTGGAGTGAAAGCTGCAAGAATGAAGCTGCATGGGACTGAAAAATACCTTTCCTAAGTTTCTCCATTTCTTCCACTTTTCCCACAGATGGCACCTGGAAAAAACCCAAAACAGCATCTCTCAGGCTGAGCTTACTCTTCTATATGGATAACAGCAGCTGTGCCATGCAGCAGCAAAGAGGGAAGGGGAGAGCTGGTGGGGTATAAAGGAGCACCAGGTCCCCCTCTTTGGCTGTCAGACCAGTGTCTGACTTTTTGTACCCCATCACTTGTTGAAATCACAACAATTGTTCCCATGAAAGGGCCAGTTTGCTAAACACAAAGAATGAATGGAAACCACCACTTCCAGGCACAGAGCTGTATGTCACACGTTCCCCTCACCAGCTGAGAATATCCAATAGCATATGCAATTCACATGTTTCCCTTCTGTGGTTTCAAAATCACTTTTCCTCAGTTAAATCCACCTTATGAAAACATGACAAATATGAATCTTTCATGATTCTTTGGTACTTCTTTGGATTTACACTAGTCTTATTCACAGCACAAAGTAAAACCAGGTTAGAGCAACACTGATCTTTCCTCATAATGCACTTTTATCTGTGGGCTTAAACAGAAGAAAAGCCAAGCAATAAATAGCTTTATAGAACAGCTTCCACTAAAAAGGGTCGTTATGTCAAAGAGGGAAAGATGAGGTCAAGAGTGTGTGATCACACCAAAAACTACACTGTGACTTTCTGTTTGATTGGTAGGCCATGCTGCAAAAGCCAGCATTAAATCTGATTTAGAAAAGAAATACGCAGGGAGGAATATCTAATCAGAATAACCTGACTTCCAGCCTTATGGTTTCATTTGTAGCCTGTAATTTCTTTCTAAATCATCTTTAAGAATAAGAAATACACAGAAAGTATTATTAAAAAAAGAAAAAAAACGCCCACCGAAAAAGCTGACGTTTAACAAAACCAGCAGTACATAGAATAAAAGTAAATCAGGCTGAGCACAGTGCAGTTTGCCCAAAAGCCTGGGCTTTTGAATTAAATTTGGATAAAAATAAAGTCTGGCTTTTTCCTTTTTTAAGGTGTTCTACTCTCAACCTTCTTGACTTGTGCAGCTTGCACTTGCAAGCACAAATATTGCTGGTTTACATTCTTATTTGAGACGGCTTCTTATCCTCAGGCTTTAAAATTACAGTATTTCTGATGAAGTCTCACAAGTCATTTAATAATTCTGTAGTTTAATTATTGAAATGATTGCAACCTACATTCAGTGAGTGCAGCAGCATGGCGGTGATTTGAAGGGTGTGATATATGTATATTTACGGTAGAGGAAACATAGGCAGTCATCAGTCATGTTGGCTCCTCCACATAAAGCAATGATGGGGAGAGAGCTTTTTTGGAGGTCTAACAACCCAAAGAGGATTTGGGACCCAAATTAATGTATGAGAGCCTTCTCTTCTCTTCCTCCCACCCCACCCCCCCACCTCAACACC